>KZ111573.1:0-227306 GCA_002120315.1 Hypoxylon sp. CI-4A
ATTTATTATATTTTAATAAATTAAAATAATTAATTTAATTTAAAATAATATTAATATTAATATTTAATATTAATTAAAATTATTAAATTAAAAATTAATTATTTTAAATAAATATTATAATAATAAAAATTATTATAATTTTTATTATTAATAATTATTAAAAAATTAATAACGAAAAATTTATTATTATAATTTATTAATATTACGTTATTTATTATAATAATAATTTATAAATTATTATTTTATATTAAAATAATTAATATAATCATTAAAAATAATTTATATTAAATTTAATATTTTAAAATATTTTAATAAATAATAATAATAATAATAATAATCGTTTAATAAATTTAAAAAATTTAAAAAAATAAGCGAATATTAAAATTAAAATTAAATAATGTTTTTTTAAAAATTAAACTTTTTTTAATAAATAAAAGAAATTTATTTTTAATGAAATTTAATAATAATAATAATTAATTTTTAAATAATAATATAAAATTATTAATATTTAAAAAAAAAAATTTAATAATAAAAAAAAATTTAATTTTTTAATAAATAATATATTAAAAATTTATAATAATAAAATTATTAAAATTATAAAAATATTATTTAATTTTTTAAAAATTTATTACGAAATTTTAAAAAAAAAATTCGATTTATTATTTATATTAAAAAGTTTTTAAATTATTAATATTTTTAATATAATAAAATAATAATAATAATAAAAATTTTAATAATTTTTTTTAAAAATATAAAAAATTAAATAATAGTTTTTTAAATAAAATAAATAATAATAATTTAATAATAAAATTTTAAATATTTTATTAAAAATTTATTAATATAAAAAAAAATATTATAATATTAATAATAATATTTTTTATAAAACGTTAAATAAAATTATCGGAAATTATTTTTATTAATATTTTAAAAAAATATTTTTAAATTTAATTTAATTTTTAATTTAATTTAAAAAATAATTAATAATAATATTATTAAAAATTAATTTTTTTTTAAAAAATAATAATAATTTAATAAACGTAATTAAAATTATAAAACTTTAATATTATAATATTTAAATATTTTATAATATTAAATTATAATAATTATTTTATAAATTAACGATTTTTATTTATAAATAATATTATTTATATAATATTAATTTTAAAAATTATTTTTATAATAAAAATTAATAAATTAAATGTTAAAAATAATTATTTTTATAATTATTATAATATTTTTTTATAAAAAATCGAGGGAAAAACGTAAAATATAAATGATTTTTTATTTTAAACGATTTATATAATAAAAATAATTATTAAACGAAAAAAAAACGAAATAAAAATAAATATTTAAATATTTAATTAAAAAAACGGAAAAATTAATATTAATATTAATATATTATATTTAAATAATAAAAATAATTAATTAATTAATGGATTATATAAGATCTATCAGTTTATAAGTTTAAGATACATAGTGTGTGCGGGGCATAAGCTAATGTCACATGACATTAACAGAATTAAGCGTGCATAAGTGGGTAAGTGCCTAAGAAATGAGATGCACGGTGGGTCTCCTAGCTCCTAGCTTAGCTTCTTGTCCATCCTCTCAGCCCTCTCCGTTGCTTCACCTCCCACCCTCAACCAATTTTCAACCTCAGTTTAACAACCATCCTTCGATAGCGCCTAACCTTGGATTCCTATGGCGCATCGCCTGGCAGTATTTTGCTAGGACCCTCTATTCGCTCAGATGGCTAGAAAACAAAGATTATTACTCGAGTGCGGCTAGTTTCCTGCGCATTGGCAAATCTGCTTTGGCTTTTCAAATCGCCATCCGTCAATCCTCAGCTCCAGCTTGTAACTTCTTTTCTCGCGCGAGCTACTCAGGTCAGAAGTAAATTCTATCTGATTCAATCGCCTTCTGCGCTCAATATCCTGAAACAGAAGGCAAATATTTTGTGGCCTTGACTCTTTAAGGTACCTAATTGAATTGAGTCTTAGCCTCAACCGCACATCCTTTCCGCCGTGAAAAAGGGTATCGCTCCTGCTCTCTCCTTTGCGAAAGTCGACCTGCGACTGTCCTCTAGAGCACCAGGCTCAACGCAAGCGAATCCTAATAACCTCCTAGGACTTAGATAAGCCTCCAAGCTTCGTATCTTGGTTCGAATCACGCCCACGCTAGGCTTACCCTTAGATACATTCCGAAACCTACTGCGTCCTGGTATCGCAAGACAGCTGCGCGAAACCTCGAATTAATTAAATCGAATACCAGAGAATAGAAGAGTCTCCAAAGATGTCTTCTTACAATCAACATTCTCAAACCCACCGCAACCCTACGGCCTCTCAGATTCACCTCGCTTTGCTACGACCGGCTATCATCCAGATCTTGCGGGCCCAAGGATATCATTCGTCGTACAATGATACAGTCGATACTCTGACCGAACTTGCCGCCAACTATCTCATGGCCATCGCGCGACATGCAGCAAGATATGCCTCGTTAAATAACGAGGTTGGCGTCTCTGGTATTCCCGATGTCGTGGACGTGCGGATGGCGATGGAAGACTGTGGTGCCTTATGGCCCGAACGCGACTTCACGGCCCAAGAAATCAGTGGTGAGGAGGATACCCGGGGAGTTGATGGATTCATAAGCTGGGCCCTTGGGAAGAAAAACCAACGGATTCGCAAGGTAGCTGCAGTCGGAAAGCCTATTGTTGGCGATGATGGTGCGGAAGCTATCGAAGAGCAACGCGACACGGATTACCTAAGTGGTATGCTTGAACTTTCCATGAATCAGACACCTTTGTGTCGCGCCCCATACTAACATTAATTATCACAGCCCTGAAGCGCAAGCACAATAAGACTGGCGACGATTCTAAGTACGCAGGTACGATCCTTGGCCGAGGCCTCACCGAACCCGAGCCCGTCCCCGAAGAGAACGATATCCACGAATGGATGAATAAGAGGCATAAAGCCGCCGAGCGTCCTCCCGAACCCGAAATCGTACCCGATCACGACTCACGACCGCCCAGTTCAGGTCTAAGTTCTCTGGCCGACGAAGACGTCATGGACATGGAGTTCTAGGCTCTGAACATAGACCTTTGAAAACTAAGGTAATAGAAAAAAATAGACGCCGAAATCCGAAATTTCGGAAAAGAAGATCCCCGTCAGCAACACCCTTTCATACATCAGACTGGGTTCTTCTTGTCTCTTCACATACACTACAGCATACGATACATAGGTAGCTTACGTGTGTTCTCTGCATAGCTACGGCGTTAGGATTGACCGGGTTTGAGGAAGGCGAAAGGCTCTTAAGGCGTTGCGATTGGCTTCTACCTAGGCAAAGGGAGAGAGACGAATGTCATTCTTTTGCTTGTGGCTTTAGCAGAAAGAGGAATGTCTTGTCTATCCCATGCATGGCTAGGGTGTAGATATCTTGCTGGTACATAGTTGCGATGTACCCCCGATACCAATGATATAAAAGATTCCTCCCTGAGTTGTGTTCGCAGTGGTCCTTGTATGACACACTTTATTCCAATAGTCAGCGACGTGATTACTATCGGTTACTTGTCAAGGCATGGATATCCACGACATGGGTCCAAATTATGTAAATAGCTATAACACAGCAATCCAAAACGTTCAATCTATTTCTAGATAGTACCAAGACGAGCTGTTTCTTTTTCTTTTGGTATCATGCACATAGATGTGTGTTCATATGCCTCTCTGATCCTCTAATCCTCTACCTAATGAAACCCCCAACCCCCAGATTAAAGCGAGTGAATGCAAGCGCTGCTTCCATATCTAGTCCCCCAAAGTACTCCAGCATCCATCTGTTTTTAGCTCCTAGACGCTTTTTGAATCCGTCAAATACATAGCACACATATATCAGGGTATTACAATACAAGATCGCTCAGTGCCTAGATCAAGTCGACTAGATGTACTCTCTCCTCCTTTACATCACGACACACTTCTTCTCCCTACCCTGGCCTCGGAAGGCGTTTGACGGGAATGCTACATCCGTCCAGGGCTCGTTTTCGTTGTTGTTCTTGTTATTGTTCTTCTTTCGTCCAGTCCATCCTCGGAGTTTGGCATCACGGATATTTTTCAAAGCTCCTCTTCGCGCACGACTCGGCCGACGGCTCAGGCTGGTGTGGTGACGGAGCGACGTCGAGGTGAGCTGTGAGGAGGGTAATGGCGGATAGTGAGGGCTCTCTCCGTGACCAACACTGGAAATCGTCTCTAAGCGGTCGACGTGGGGCCGCAGTAGATGCGCTCCTGATATTGGCCTAGGATGACGCGGGACCGGAGCATGCAGTACTGGTTCCACTGCCGGTCTACCGATATCTGATTGATTGGGTATATCATAAGCACCCGTTACGCCTGTTGGCGTACTGATAATAAGCGGTTGGTCTGGTTCCGGGGGTACAGGTTGGATTTGGGGAACTCTGCTAAACCGTCGAGATTCTTGTGGCTGGTCACGACTACCCACAGGCACGCGCGGAAACTGGAAGCTACCCGATGCCGGACGAGGCGCACCGGAGCTGTCCTGTCTCTGATGTAGACGTGCCAATTGGTCTGGGTGTGGTAGCGGAGGTAACGCCTGTGCTATGAAATCCTCGTTGTTCTGGTGGGTTGCAGGCGCGGAACGAGGATATCCATTCAGTGCAGCTAAAGACGTTGAGTCTGACGACGGCGGCGCTCTTGGCCAAGTCTGGGCATTTGGAAGCCTTCCAACAATCGGGCTGGCGCCAACTTGCCCGCTGTTCCACCCGTGCATGTGTGGTTGGGAAGCAGGGTCAAATGCTTGTGGGTGAGCCGAACCCGGGCTAGAACCTTCCACAGTTTCATATGATCTATTTGATTTAGGCGTGTAGTCCACACCTGATGACGGCGCCCCGTTAGGAAGAGGGTAAGGGTTAGATTGTTCCGGAGTCGCATATCTCATAGTGGGATTCTCGGAGACATGGGAAGTTGTAGGTCTGAAAGGTGAACCAACCGGGGAGACATTATAGATATCGTCCATATCATCCACCACTGGGCGGCTATCCCGTGGAAAGGATGGGCTTGATACAGGTCTATAGGATCGCCCTCCTGTTGACACGATAGATCCAGTAACACTCGCAGAGCTACTCAGAATCCTGCGTGGTGGGGTAGGAGGATTCCAGGTCATGCGAGATCTCCCTTCTCGTAAAGGGCTGGTCTGGAGACGAGGTAGTTCTGGGCGATTAGAATCTAAGTTAGGCGTTGCCTGTAAGTGCGGAGGGATGGGTGGGACTGGTGGAATATGTGACGGAAGAGGTGGAACTGGCGGGATAGACGCCGGGAGAGGAGGAACAGGAGGGATATCTCCGTGACTCGTGGCTACTCCAACACCGGGGATAGCGGAGTGGCGTAGAAAGGCAGGTAAATCACCGGGATCGTCCTTCGTATACGGTGGCGGTGGAGGCACCCAATTGTCGGCATCGCTCTCATGCGGATGTTCAGCTCTCCCATCAGCACGCCTATACTCAACTGGTCCCGCTACGGCTGGCTGCGGATTCCGCCGGCGATTAACGGCGGCAGCTGTAGCGGCGCGGCGTAAGGTTGTCCCAGAGCGCGGGTTTGCATGGGCATAAGGAGCATCAAGAGCCTCCTGAGCTTCCTCCAGTGAGACATCTTCAGAATCATCAAGGGGCATTACGCGAGAAGTGGTGCGCGCTGTGGCCATACGTCGGGGAATTAATGGATCTTCTGAATCATCATTATGCGACGTTGATGGCCGAAGGAGAGCATCGACTTGCCGGGACGAAGTTGTCGCCATAGACATCACGCTATTTCGGTTTCCTCTCCGTTGCGCTACTGTTCTTCGCCTAACGATAGCAACTTCGGTGTCGATATCCCGGTGTTCTTCCTCCAAAACCTCAGGTTCGCCAGTCCCAACTTCAATGGTTATCTCTTCCTCCTCACCGTTTTCTGGGCTGTAATCGAAGTCGAGAATAGTGATTCTTCCTCCATCTACAAAATCAATGCCATCCTCTTCGGTCACGAGTTTAGGGGGCATAACGCCGCGAGCAGCAACAACAAGACGTTCCTCCAAAGATGAGTTGCCAAAGCCAGAAACCCATTTCGCTGTGCTCACGCCGGTCAACTCAGTAACTTTGCGTCCCTTTACGAAGTTATTGCGAAGCTTATCGCAAAGTATCTGCCATTGCGGAATGCGGCCACCATTCGCCTCCTGTACTCGAGACGATGAGCGAGCCGAGACTCCACTGTTCATACGGTGGAGCCCAGGCTGCCCATTCACGTCGGATATACCTTGGTTGCTTTCTGGAACAGCCTCCAAATCTTCAGGTATACCATATAACCAAACATCTTTCCCTTCAAACCCAGCCGAAACGAGATCTCCATAGTAATTTGCGGCAGGCAGCGTGCATGGCAATAAGGGGTTGGGCGAAGACGCAGTAGGTACAGGTCCGGTGAAATAAGTCGTTCCGTTGCGTAAATCATCGATCCTCACGGCACGGAACGTTTCGAAACTCCTATCGTAGGTAAACGTCCAAGTAGCCTCCATCGAGCTTGATTCTTGAAGTAGTACAGCATGACTACAATCCCGACTTGTATTAGGGAAAAGTATGGAAGTGGTCCACAGTGCACTAATGTTGTTGCTCTCTTCGGACATTTGAGCTCCAGGATCGTAGTACGGAGCCGTTAAGATGACAGTATTTGGGGTATAGGACGATGTCGTTGTGCCCAGCAGCTGCGTTCCATCGAATGAGAAAGAAAGAGCGTCAACACCGTCACATTTAACCGACCTCCGATCAGTCGGTAGAGCACCAGGGCTTATTGACGATACTTCAATGCCGCCTTCGTATGCAGCCGCCAGGACACTTCCACAAGGAGACAGCGCGATCGCACGGGGAGTATGATCGAGAATAAGCGACTGTGTTCGGCGTGGTGGAACTT
This sequence comes from Hypoxylon sp. CI-4A, assembly GCA_002120315.1. Classification (NCBI taxonomy): domain Eukaryota; kingdom Fungi; phylum Ascomycota; class Sordariomycetes; order Xylariales; family Hypoxylaceae; genus Hypoxylon; species Hypoxylon sp. CI-4A. Next base: position 6,936 of record KZ111573.1, read on the forward strand.
TGGCCAAGTCGTATAAGTCAACTTGCATATCAGTCGACAAAACAGCCAGGAGGCTTCCATCGTCTAGGATACACGCAGACGCGGGACGACGCAAAATCTTAAACTCTCGTTTTACGGCAAATTCAGATCCCCTGACATCGAGAACAAATATTCGAGATGAATTATATGCGAGGAGATGGTGTCCTTTAGGGGATGGGCTAAATTGCATTCCCTCGCCGCCAGGAGCAGAAGACGATCCAATACAGTTGGAGACCAGTTTTATTGATGTTATCTTCGGCCGTAGATACGCTTCGAATAAATTCCTTTTCACTTCGCGCGCAAATAGACGTCGTAACTTGGACAGGCTATCGTCATCTGCCGTCTCTACTGGCACCGCAGAGTGACTCGCACCGTAGGAAGCGCACCGCGATAGATGGTGTGCGTAAAGGTGGGTTTGTTGTGAAACGCGCCTCCATTTCGAGTTCAGCAGGACGAGAGAAGCGAATGAGTCAGGGTCCGTCAATTGGAGTATTCTATAGCATATAGCTTGTTAAACCCGACATTGACATGTAGCAAAAGCTAGAGGCGTTAGAACCTACTGTTCAATGATTTCGTCTGGAAGTCTTTCGAAGGCGGAGGGCGAATACTTTTCGCTGGACGCAGCTGGTTTCTCGTCCATACTGGGCGACTGTAGTGTAGACATGACACAGGTGAGAATTTAAGGATGGCAGCTCCTACAGAGAAGCACAGGGTGCCAGTATCAGCAACAGGAGAATGACAACTCCACGATGTCTCAAAATACTGCTATGCCATGATTCAATGGTGGTTTGATTTACATGATCAGAGGAATAGTTTTCAGATTTCAGATTTCAGGGAGAACGGGATTGCCGACTTTGCCTTGGCGTTCTCTACGGTTCTCGAATTGTTGCTGTAGGACAAGTTCAAGTATATCGGGCGGGGAACCAATGAGGAAGTAGGAGAAAGGATGCGAAGGAGAAAAAACGGAGGTGACGCGGCAGATTGACGCTGGGGTATTGGTGTTGGATAGCACCTGTCGAGCTTGCGACTTTGCCTGTGATAGGGGAGTTTGGGGTGTGGATAGTGGGGATCTAACCTAGAACGTACCCGTGGACCCGTGTTTCGCGACTAGCTGCATCCATGGATGTACCTAATTTAGGCGATGCTTGTCGTGTAGCTGCCCCGTTATTGAGCCTAAACCCAGCTGAAACTACTGCGGTACTAGGGGGTTAAAACGCTACCTGTCAGCTTGCCACCAATTGGAAACCCGTCACCTCTTAACATGCAACATGGATTATTATAAAAACGAAAAAAAGAATTCGTTCTAACAGTTTGCCAGTTCTACATATGAGTATCACAACACAGGTAATCAGCATAATAGGGGGGATGTATGTATCCCTGTGGAGAAAATAGAATGTCGACCATCTTTCGTACCAGATGATTGTAGGTCTCCCATTTTTGATCTGGGACATACCCAAGATATGTCATCAGTGGATTCTCCCCGCAGTATTTTAAACTCGCAAGACAAGGTGCGGGACGGGACAAGGAGTCTTGGTTGAAACAACCTTATCATTTCCTTGCAATGCAAATCAGATTGAATTTATTAAATTGCTCTCATAATGGAACTCTCATAGCTTTAATAGTACGAATCATCGTCAACGAAGTGCCTAAGCGCATGTATTCGCGATACAACTTCGAAAATCAATGCTTACCTACCTAGTACTATGCAGCTATGTACATGACCCTCTAGCGCTACGGAGAAGAAAATACGATCTAGCCAACCACTGTCCACTTGAGGTTAAACAATTCTATTTTTAGGGGTAAGGGTAAGACTTTTATGGATATCAAAAGTGAATAATAAATCCCTACCGAAGCGATCTGTTTTGTAAGTCGTCAGGAAACCTACATGTATCATGCGCGTAGTTGCATTTCTCATTTCTCTTCCATCGAATAGGCTTTTATCATATGATAATCTGCTATGTGTGCAAAAGAGCCTTTGTTGACCTTTTCATATACAGGGCTCCGAGGTTAAGTTCTGAGCGCGACATGCTCTCGAGCCACGATGTTGCTTCATATCTAATCCTTCACATATCCAGGCTGCCCTGTAATAGACCGAGATTACTCCTCTGGGTACATGTACCACTATGCTGGACCCAAATGACGTACAAACCAAGCTCCAAGAGAGGAAAAGGAATAGACTATCCTACCACCTAATGTCAAGTACTATGTATATGAGCTAGCTGGATATCCATGAATCTTATGTTGTGTTCAGGGTTATTGTTTCACTGTCTTTCGACTCTGTCTTTAATGTTATCCCCTACGGCTTTAGGCACTTAAGGATTCGGATTTAGCTAACTTCGTGCATAGAAGCAGATTGATTACATAATGCCGCCAGATTTGCTCTAAGCCAATTTAGGCATCGCGTTATGCAGGTGGGTTAGTAAGGTCAAAGAGCTCGAGCCTCGGAACTCTCAGCTAGTCAACCCACTTCCATGATTTGACCATGATGTCAACTATCCGGATAGATCTAGGAAAGAAGCTCTGTAATTTAACTCAATTCCATTGTGAAAGCCACTGACGCTTACATTTTTGGGTCTTTAAAACCGAACAGTTTGATCGGATATTGCTTCAAATCCCATTATACTACCCAGTTAATATTAGATTTTGTAAACGTAAAGACGCAGCTCCAACGTCCGAAACTCCCGCTCTTACAGTTCCTCTAAATCAAACCCCACCACCTTCATCATGGCTACCGCCAAGTGCAATACCCTCAATGTCTCTACGAGGGATGCTGCCGGGTATCTTCCGATCGAGAACTATGGTATGATTGGGAATATGAGAACATGTGCATTGGTGAGCATGGATGGGAGTGTAGGTAGGTAGAAACATTGATTATCCCTGATAATAAAAATTCTAGTTAGGAGTGAGAAGACTAACATCAGCATAATTCCCTGGTCAGATTATATGTGTTGGTGGGTTTTTTCTGTCTTAATTCTGTCCGGGGTCTTACCCAACTTTGATCCGTCTCAATCAAAGTTGTCAAGGCTCTCCTCTCCATATGATATACATTTGGAAATTAGCCATGAGCAAGTTGCATTAGTCAGAATATAAACTAAAACTCACTGTAGGCCAGACTTCGACTCGCCAACAGTATTTTGTCGGCTTTTAGACAAGGATAAAGGGGGCTACTTCAGCATCGCACCCCCTGAGCCCGCATCATACACAACAAAACAGCAATACCTTCCATCATCCGCCATCCTTCAGACTCGCTATATCAACGAAGAAGGCGTTGTCGATGTCGTGGATTTCTTCCCTCGCCCCAAAGAATCCACTGCATTATCCACGAAGAGTGGGCATAGTGCCTATCGTGAGACGAAGAGTGTATTCGAGGAGCTAAAGAAATGGCTGGTTCGAAGAGTCGAATGTATTCGCGGCGAAATGTCACTAGGTTTGTCTCGATCAATCCCTTTAGTAGGGGCTAGCTAACCTACTAATAACTCTATAAAGACGTTGATGTCTTCCCCGCATTCGACTACGCTCGTGAGACTCATACCACCACAATCCAGCAGAATGTGCGCGCCACCGACAGTCCACTGAGCAAGACGGTAACATTCCACAGTCAAAGCTTGAAGCTTCAACTAGATGTAACAATTGACTGTGGTGGTGGAGACTCATCCACCTGCCCAAACCTCATTTTCAAAAAGGTGCAGAAAGAGGGCATGAAGGGTGAAGGTGTCGTGGCCCATTTCACTCTGCAGGAAGGCCAAGCCGTCTCCTTTGTTATCCGCGAAGACATACCGAACCATGTGACAGAAAACATCACCACCGAGATTCTTGACTCCCGACAGCATGATACGCAGGCGTTCTGGTTCAATTGGCTCTCCAAGAGTAGTTACAAAGGTGCTTGGCGTGAAGTGGTGATGAGAAGTTTCATGATTTTGAAGATGCTTACTTATGAGCCTACTGGGGCTATTGTCGCAGCCCCAACATTCTCAATACCGGAAGCAGTCGGCGGAGTGCGGTAGGTTCAGCTCTATTACAGTATTAGATCTAAAGGATGTCAATAGCTAAACCCTCACAATTAGTAATTGGGATTACCGATTCTCTTGGGTTCGCGACTCTAGCTTCACCATCTACATTCTGCTGAGAATGGGGTTCACGGAAGAAGCAGACGCTTATATGGAGTTCATTAGCAACCTGGTCCGGAAGACCACGACGGAAGGCGGTGATTTGCCGATCATGTTCACCATTCGGGGAGAAACTGACATACCAGAGGAAGAGCTCGACCATCTTGATGGCTACAAAGGTAGCAGACCAGTCCGAATCGGCAACGGTGCGGCGTTCCATAAACAGTTTGATATCTACGGCGAGCTTATGGACGCCATATACCTGTACAACAAGTACGGGAAACCCATCTCATGGGACACTTGGGTATCTGTCCGCAAGATGCTTGGTAAGTGAGCTTCGCTGAGCACACCTAATTCGGGATTAGCAGCTAATTCTATATAGACCATGTCTTGACGATACTCGACCGTACGTAAAGACGCATATGTTAGAATGGGAATGACTACTAACAAGCATATTCCTAGAGCCGGATATGTCTATATGGGAAGTCCGCAACAACAAGCAGCATTTTGTTTACTCGAAAGTGATGCTCTGGGTAGCGTTTGATCGAGGACTTCGACTCGCCGAGAAGAGATGCCTTCCCTGTCCTAATCGAGCCAAATGGCTGGATGCTAGAGACACCATATACGAAGAAGTGATGGAGAAAGGTTACAACACAAAAATGGAGAGCTTTATACAGAGCTACGAAAACGACACTATGATCGATTCCTCGATCCTGATTGCGCCACTTGTCTTCTTTATCACCCCCAACGATCCGCGCTTCCTGAACACAGTCGACCGAATATTACTGCCGCCCGAGAAAGGTGGATTGACAAGTGCCGGTCTTGTTTACCGGTACAACACTGAACTCTCAAATGACGGTAAGCTGTCTAGCAATAAAATATCGCGTTACTTATTGCTGACGTTCTCCACAGGAGTGGGTGGTCATGAAGGGGCATTTAGCATGTGTACGTTTTGGCTAGTAGAAGCGCTAACGCGAGCATCCGTCTACGAACCAAGGTACTTGGAAAGAGCTGTCAACATATTTGAGAATATGCTCAGCTTCTCGAATCATTTATCGATGTTTTCTGAAGAGATCGCTCGCAGCGGTGAGCAGCTTGGGAATACGCCTCAAGCTTTCAGTCACCTGGCACTAATCAGCGCTGCCTTCAACCTCGATCGAGCTAGGGGTTATGCCAGAAGATGAGAATCACTGGTAATATCAGCTTACTCAGTAGTACACATATAGGATTCAATTGAACGCTATGTCCTTATCTCAATGCGCGTAGAATTCACCATCTTAGCTCGAAATGAAGATTTCATCTTATTATCACTACGGCATCTGAGTACGGGATCTTAAAGGATCCCCTTTTCTCCACCAGCACCCCCTTTCTCCTGCCCACAACGTCCAAAGGAACGATAAGCCCCACGCCTAGCTCAAGACAAATACAATTAGAACCATATTCTTTATCACGCGCGACCATAGGATCTAGAAAATTCGGGATCCCGTTCGATCTCCCAGAGACAAGCTAGATACCGCTAGATTGGCGAATCCCTAATGTTGTACGTTTTTTTTTTCCTAACTCTCCCTCCATAAAGTAACCTTCCCATTCTTCCTCTATTCCCGTGGCATTACCTTTCCGGTTCGATGCGCGCGCCTTCCGAGCCCGGACTTGGGATCTACCAACACACATTGCCCAACTTGACGCGGTATCACGTAGTCAGCGCTATGCATTTAATAAGGGGGGACATGGCCCCGGAGGTTACCCACTTTTACCGAGGGGTATTTTCGGCAAAGCGCGGGGTAAAAAAAAAGGAGGTTGCTATGCCTTCGGAGGCCGAACAGAGTCGCGAGGACGCGATGTCGACCCGATTTAAGCCTCAGTTGATATACATAGTAGTAGTAAAAGATGTTGTTAAATCTGGACTAATGTGTAGATTATGCTTAAACTAACGTAAACTAACGGAACGCGAACTGCCGGCGCTATTTTGACTCTTGTCGGCGATAGAGGGCTAATCCTAATTTCATAAATAACTCACCGCTGCACACCAAACGGGTTTTTGTTGCATTCTCAAGATAAGATGACGGCATCCTTATATTATACTTGAGTAGGTTTAGCCACCTGGACTTGGTCGCATCTTATGCAGCCACGTCGACATGGCTGCATGAATATTGGGAGTGGTGATAGGATGGCTGTATGTACGATACCGAACCGGGATTCACCTAGGTGAACGGGAATAAACGTATACCGACTATCGGGCATATTAACCCCTGGGAGTTTATTCTATACCTGCCTAGGTAGGTACCTACCTACAAAGGCATACGTCGGCGTTACATGGCGCTGCTCCGCTTAAGTGTGAAAAGTACAGCATATCACTACCAGAAGCGCTGCAGCTGTAAGCCCGCGGGATTAGGTGTTTAGAATTCTGGAAATCGGGATTGGAAACTATATCCAGCTTTATGATGCGATATGGTGGTGGATTGATGACCCCTCTCCCGAGGTTAGTTGTATGCCACGATCCACCGATTTTGCAACATGCCTTCAGTAGATGACTCTAGATGCGTGGTATAAGCGGCATAAACCCATTGGCGTCAATTTGATATCGACACGACCCCTTTACGGTAGGGGGGCATTAAGCGCGAGATCGGAATTCGTGTGAATCCCTCCATGTCAGCCTTCCCGCGGTCGCATCGGCGGGTGTCATCGTTGGACAAGCCACCCCGAGATAGCAGTTCAAGGGACCTCTTTGGCCCGTGGATTGGCCAACGGTGACCTATGTGCCTTGATGAAATGCGGCTCCTCGGCATTAGTCTTCAAAGGTATATAAGAATGGTGTTTCTTGTGTTGAAGTAACGATATTTGTTTCAGCAGCAATTCAGATTCCTAGATCCAAGCATTCAACATCTTCGCCAGCTTCGAACAAACGAGTAATTCAACACCTTCAGCGATTTTACGGACAGAACCCGAACCACCGCGTCAAAATGGGCGATATCAACGGAGACGGCGTGAACTACGGAAAGCGACTTCCACTCCAAATCATCAAGGAGAGAGCCGCCCTCGAACCAGAGAGAGAATGGGTTTCGATCCCACGAACGGCGGATCCTAAAGATGGATGGCAGAAAATCACTTGGTCCCAATTTGCTAAGGCAATCAACCGTATCGCGGATAAGATCATAGATTTCGCTGGCGTACCGAATCCGGGCGAGTTCCCAACCATAGCATACATTGGGACGAACGACTCCCGTTACATCCCATTCCTTTTCGGTGCCGTCAAAGCTGGTTACAAGGTGAGATTTGAGAATTACGGTTTGCTTGGAACAACACTGATATGCATATACTCATAGGCCTTGTTCATCTCACCTCGAAACGCGACAGAGGGTCAGATTCGGCTCTTCCAGACCTCCGACTGCTACTTTATTGCTCATACTCCTGAGTACCAAGAACACGTAGACTTGTGGAAGAAGCAACATAGTTTGAAGAGCTTTCTGGTTGCGCCTGAACGTGAGTGGTATTCTGGAGAGGGATCATCTCACATTGAGTACAGCAGAAATCCCGAGGAGGGAATATGGGATCCCCTCGTCGTACTCCACACCAGTGGAAGCTCTGGGTTCCCTAAGCCTATCGTATCCAAACAAGGCTGGGTCATGGTTATGGACAAGTATCACGCAATTCCGCCCTCTAAGAATGGCTCCCCTATGTGGATAGCGGAAGTGGATCGTAGGGGGAAAGGACACATTATACCGAGTAGGTGAACTATCTGTGGTCGATCTGGGAACCTCTCTAACCTCCTGAGCAGTGCCTTTCTTCCACGCGTCCGGGGTGTACTTTTCTGTGATGTTTAGCATCCACGCTGGAACGCCATGCATTTTCCCCATTGGCACAAAACCCCTGACTGCGGATACAGCAGCCGACTATATCAAATACTCGGAGAGCAATTCCATATTCCTCCCGCCTTCTGTTTTGCAAGATATGAGTAAAATACCTGCTCATGTCGAGGCATTGAAGTCTTTGGATATCGTTATGTTTGGCGGTGGTAAGTTAATAGGTTCCCCTAATCGAGGATACGAACCGAGTGTTTATTACGTTCACTACTGATCGCTCCGGCTGTAAAGGAAACCTGGTCGCACCCGTGGGGGATTATCTGACTCAAGAAGGGGTGAACCTTTTCAATATTATCGCTGCTACCGAGTAAGCCATCTTCCGTTGAATTCTATCCTGCTATGCACAATATTACAACTAAGCTCACGAAAATCTAGATTGCCCTACCCTGTCGTCCACCAGCCGAACAAGGAGCTTTGGCATTACTTCGTCTTCGATTCCGAGGCGGGTGGGTTAGAATTCCGTCCGACACACGAAGACAACACATATCAGATGTTTGTAAAGCGCAAAGATCGCGACCCCGGATTCCAAGGCGTTTTCTACACATTCCCCGAACTCGATGAGTACGACACGAAAGACTTGTTCCGACCACATCCGACATTAAAGAACACCTGGGAGTATGCCGGACGAGCCGACACCGTCATAGTGTTCTCCAACGGCGAGAAGCTTAACCCTCTCAGCATCGAAACCATCGTCACTTCGCATCCGGAGGTTAAGGGGGCCCTGGTGGTAGGCCAAGATCGGTTCCAGCCAGCTCTTTTCATCGAGCCCATCCACCACCCACAGAGCGAGCAAGAGGAAAAGGAGTTGATTTCTAGGATATGGCCTCTAGTTGTCCAAGCGAACAATGAAACAGTAGCACATGGACGCATAGAGCATGACTTCATCGCGCTAACCAAACCCGAGAAGCCATTCCTACGAGCCGGAAAAGGCACAATCCAGCGGGGCAATACCAACAAGTTTCTCGAGGAGGAGATCGATGCGCTATACGAGAGAGCCGAAAATTCCTTGCAAGCCAATGCTCCCACGCTGGATATCAGCTCCGAGAACGGTCTTCTGGAGTCTCTGCAGAAGGTTTTCACCGAAAGACTCGAAACCCCGAAATTGGGCCCTGATACTGATTTCTTCAGTGCTGGCATTGATTCGCTACAGGTGATCCGTGCCAGCCGTTTGATATCAGCTGGACTGAGGGCTGCTGGGATCGAATTCGATACGAACGCCTTCGCCCCTCGCACCGTGTACGCCCACCCGACTTACAAAGCCCTGGCTGCATACGTCTTCTCTCTGATCCAATCCGGAGGGGTTGAAGTAGATGAAGCCCAACAGGCGGTGCAGACGATGCAGACACTGGTCCAGAAATACACGACGAACCTACCAGCACCCAACACATCAAAGCCTCCGCCACTAGATGAAGACCAGACAGTCATCGTGACAGGTACAACAGGAGCATTAGGTTCCTACCTCCTGCACTTCCTGATATCCGACAGCAACGTCAAGAAGATCATCTGTCTCAACCGGTCGAAAGACGGCCTCGCGCGCGAGACCCAGGTGTTCGAAGAGCGAGGCCTCAACGCCGACTTCAGCAAGGCCGAGTTTCTGCAGGCCGACCTGTCGCTGCCCGATCTGGGTCTGGGCGACGCGAAGTACACCGAGCTCCTCGGCACGGTAGACCGCATCATCCACAACGGGTGGCCGGTCAACTTCAACATCGCGCTGTCGTCGTTCGAGCCGCACATCCGCGGCGTGCGGCACTTCGTCGACTTCAGCGCCCAGGCGGCGAGGCGCGTGCCCGTCGTCTTCATCTCGAGCATCGGGACCGTGGACCACTGGGACGGCCCCGTGCCCGAGCGGCAGATCACGGACTGGAGGGCCACGAGCCAGAACTACGGCCGCTCGAAGATGGTCAGCGGCCTGATCCTGGACGAGGCGGCCGAGGTCTCGGGCGTGCCCACGGCCAGCATCCGCGTCGGCCAGATCGCGGGCTCGCGGTACGAGAAGGGCCTGTGGAACCGACAGGAGTGGTTCCCGTCCATCGTCGCCTCGTCCGTGCACCTCGGCGCGCTGCCGGGGAACCTGGGCGCGTTCAACACGATCGACTGGATGGCCATCGAGGACGTCGCGCACCTCGTGCTCGACGTGTCGGGCGTCGAGGAGAAGCTGCCCGTGGACCAGATCTCGGGGTACTTCCACTCGGTGAACCCGCAGACGACGACCTGGCAGGCCATGGTGCCGGCCGTGCAGGCGTTCTACGGCGACCGCATCCAGAAGATCGTCGACTTCAAGGAGTGGATCGGGCTCCTCAAGGCCAGCCAGGAGACCACCGAGGACGTCAGCAAGAACCCCGGCATCAAGCTCATCGACTCCTACGAGGGCTTCTTCTTCGGCGGCGAGAAGGCGCATGTCGTCTTCGCCATGGACAGGACCAAGGAGTACAGCAAGACTGCTAGGAGTCTTGAGGCTATCACGCCGGAGATGTTGCAGCATTGGTGTAAGCAGTGGAATTATTAATTCTCTTCTGTTGGATGATGCAGTATCAGGAGAGTATACTTAGGTAGAGAGGGCCCAGTTTGTTTAATCATTGCTTAGGAGGTAGTCTAGGTACAGTACTAGGATATTCAGCGTTTGGTCTTTGGATGATTAGCGATAGACATTTTCCTTCACCAGCACATGCTAGCAATAATACAGATATCTTTCTACACGCAAAACTCATTAAACTTCTGATCAAGTAACAATAATTGGTGACAATCACTAAATTGTTTCTTGACGACGAAGTATATTTTCATCGGAAGCAGTCATTACTCACATGGGTGTTCGGAGATGACTTCTATGTATATTCGTCCCTAGGCTTTAGGTGTACTTCATGAAGCCAGAGAGCCATATATTCAACGAAAACATCTATTATCATAGACAGTTTTGGTTTAATTTGTTTTTTTTGAGTATCAGATGACGATCATATTGAAACTATTGTATATTGCTTTCAACGTCATATCTCGACACTCCGCGAAGTTGTCCCTCCTCAATCGATAAGACCGTGTTGACCTGAAGTAACAGTGGTACTTAGGTCGGTTGGGAAGCTCTCGCGAACCCTGTCCGTGTTCCTGGCGCAGGCTAGGGTTTAGGTACCTGACTCCATCATAATCGGGCCGGTGGACGCGACGCCCTTGTAGAAGAAAAAAAAAAGAGCGAGGCCTGACCGGGGATCCGTGCCGCAAAAAGTAGGAGGTTGCTTGAACGAACTGCTTTTGCTGCTGCAGGTAACAGGGGTTACGTTCATGATGGGGTACATTGTACGTACTGTACCTACATAGCGACGACGCACCTGCATCCTTCGCGGCGTTGGTTCACGGAGGGCCAAGACATTCCTGTTCTAGAAGAGTCGTGCCGTCCGGTACAGCCCCTCGTCCGCCCGTCTGGTCGGGTTACCTTTTTGCAAGGTTGACTGCTCGGTCTGCAGAAAAGCGTGTGACTATTCTGCAGAGGCAACAGAGGCTAACATCTAGAGTGTTTCTAGTCACTGCACACAATGTTACTCTATCTACGTCTACTAGGTAGGTATGTTATATGCATGTTGGAGACTTCACTTGATCGGAGGCGAGCGCATGGCCGCTCGGATGTGATTCATCGTCTGTGGGAGCCTTCCATACATATTCAACGCCGTCCCCATTGGCTGTATTTACTCTTGGAGTTCGTTCGCCTTGTTGGTCGTGACAATACCAGGTATGTGCAGGTTGCAATACCCGGATTATTATCAGGCTGTTTTAAGCCCCGGGACTGGACTCGGAAAAGTTCTAAGCTATGTAGATATTTGGAGTCACGGATGTCATCCGAGTCAAATGACTGGGCCATCGTAGCATCCATATGGATGCTAATACAATGATTTGATAGCATTGCTTTCGGCTTGGGCTCTATTCGCAGCCTTACGATGCTGCTAGAGTAGGTAGTTGAGGATTCCCCGCCGCACTTAGGCTGTTCCACAGGCGATGCTCCTTGATCCTTACACACTTCGATATACAAGCACTGAGACAATGTCTCAACAGTGACATGCGGACTGGCAGATTGGGTACTGACCCGTCAGTTCGGTTTCCGGATCCGAAAAACGATGCGACTGGCCTTCTTCCTGTTAATGATGTCGTTTCAGAAATCTAAGATCAACGCGGGAGGCAGGGTGACCGAGCGGACGAACGACATCTGTGAACCCGAGAACACTCCCTCTTGAGTCTTAACGTCTTGATGATATCAACTGCCGAGATACATGTGTCTCAGATGAGCTTAATGCAACGTGAGTGCGAAATGGCCGATCTTAATCCTTCTGTCGTCATAAATCTCGAAATGCAAGATAAAACCGGATTGGGTCGGGTCTTGACTTAAAGCTCTGGTTGTATAGTTCACAGTCAGGTCTTGGGACAAACGGCCGAAGGAAAATAACGGCTTATCATGTAATGCGGACGGCCCGTCTGCCATTGCTTTTTATGCGAGACTTGCAGCGGAGTTTAGTTACGGCGGCTGGGCGATCGAAAACATGCGACAAGACCGATTGGGAATACCAGGCTTGCGGGGTATGAATGACCTTCCGTGAGAGGTATGCTTTAGACTTGATCAAAATTGATAGTCATCAGAATAGGTATCAACCAGTGGAGTCTAATACTCAAGCTTAATATCACTCAAAAGGTGTTACACTTGTAAAGACATTCGATGTCTGGTGATAATGGAAAACTATCCAATCGCTAGTGTTGAACGGAGGCTGGATCCGGTTCAACTAGACAGCTTCAGATTGATAACTCCCACATTAGTGAGATGATCTTCTATGTTTGAAGTACACTAACAGCTTCCAGAAATACATAGACAGCATCTAGCTTCATATAGACTGAGGTCCGGTGCTTCGGTGAAGTCGCCATCTTTACCGCTACCTCGTACGACAGAAAATTTGTATCGAAATATTTGAAGATCTCTAGTTTAGTCCTAGATAGCGATGCTGATGAACCTGAGACGAACGCGGAAGTGGAAGCGTGGCATTCTCTTTACCAAGAGCTATACTAATAAATCTGTAATGCAACGATGGTAACATCAACCAACTTGAAACATGCCAAATACGGTAGGTTTAGAGAAAATGTGATGTTATAGTCGCAATGAAGCGAGATGCAATGCGACGGCTGTGGATTAAGGAATGGAGGGTAACCCAATAGAGAGATGGAGTGGTCCTCAACACGCATGTAACATACCTTAGAGGTAGGTAGGTAAGGTAAATACATACATAGTATGCACGGGGTGCGAAATCGGGCCATGAGATCTCATCTACATAGTACACACTAGACTAGGTAGGCGACGATGGCGTCTACCAAATCTACGCGGTGACTAAATTTAGACAATCGATAAAGCGGGAGTTTGTTTCTATATTGAGTTACCTACCTGCCTACCTCATATATTGTCCGCGACCAAGAGACTAGACCGATTGATGGGGGCAGAGAAATACGACAAGAAGAGATACGCCATATGAAGGTAGCATCTGAGTTTCAGATATGTGAATGTAGTAAGTAAGAGTTGCGGTGTAGAATAGCAGTTTGTGCTGCGACTACGATAACGACAGCGCTACATGCAGTATTCGTAGGTAGGTACACGTCTTATGTATGCGACAGAAACGTTCATGATACGATCTAGAAAGATCAGTATGCGACGACTCAGCACCTGACTCTTCCTGAAACAAGGGCCGTCCTTCCTGCTTGGCTGCCACCTAAGCAGCATAGAGCTGGAATGCTGAATTAGGAAAGTCGACGTTTTCTAGAAAGTTGCTTTTTTAGAATTGGATCGGACCGAGGGCCTTGATTGCGACGATAGCTTTAATGCTGCTTAATGGAATACGTATTAATGATCACCAAGTCTGTTCTCTTGACCTAACAGACCAGCAGTTTGGTAATTCCAAAAACATGCCGGACATGCCTTGCTCGGTTCATGCCGAAGTCAGAACCCTTGAACATTGAACATCAGGCACCAGATGTATTAGCCATAGTTTGCATGAAAAAGAAAAACAAGACACATCGTCAGTGGTCGAATTGTTTTTTTTTTTTTTTTTTTGATATACCACAATATGAAAATGCAAGTGTAAAACCTTCGAATAATCGCTCATTGTAGAATTTTTCACTTTGAAAAAGGGGGCTGACGGTTATAGTGATCATAAGCAGCATAGGTTCGCCCAATACCCAGTCTCGTCACATACTTCGTGTAACCGGAGTTTCTCATAGGTTACCAACGGCGTTGCTGACGCTATAACAAAAGTCCTGCGCCGTTCGGTGATTAGATCTGTCGTGAAAGCCATCAGCTTATTGCAGTACCTTCCGTTACGATAACTCTCCCGACGACCAAGACACCAAAATCTGATACGTCCGAAGCGATGAGATCCAGCTCCGTTAGACTCGGAGGGCGGCGGATAGTGGGTATTGTTGCATGCATCTAGATCCGATACGATATCACATTGCAGACTACTATGTGCGATTTTATTAGTCGTTCTACTTACTACCTTGGAGGCTTGGAGAAAATTCAAACCCTTGCGTGGTGTTGGTAAATCGACAACAAGGCATGATTTGATAACTGGTCGAGCCGAGACGCTTGGTATGGATTCGCAATCCCAACCAAGATGAACCCGAATAACCCATATCCTCGTCTGTGCTCTCTCGTCGCTTGCAAGGCATAGAGCTCTAGGTGACGCGTTCGTGATCATTGGTCTTTCTCTTAGAGCCTTGGGACGACGAAGTTTTTCCCACCAAGGGCCCCAGGGACCCATCCCCCCTGCATAAACGTGGTGATAGGTCAGAACTAGCCAGATAGCGGGAGTGGGACGGCGGGGAATAACTCGTAAGGCAAAATCTAGGTACGGCCAATGCAGGCAGAGAGCGAATCTGAGACCTGCAGGAGGCTCGGGTCAGTAGGTACAGACAGACCAGTAGCAGCACGCTGCTGGTGATTCGAGATGTGAGAGGTCAGCTCTGCAGCGTTCCGTCAGTGGCGTCAAGGAACCAACACGATAGGTTGCCCTTCTGACTGGCTGCGATAATTAACAAATTGCCGCCTTTCACTCTCCAATTCCCCTATTCTTCAAATTGCTAAACCCGCAATCACTATCACGTCCAACACGAATGGCCCCAAGACTTCGACTTTTCAGCTGGCTAGGAAGTACAACATTCGCGAGTATGAAGTACCTACATGCATCTTCGTCTCGCTGGACTTTGCACCGCGCCTTAGTAATTTTCCTACTGATTTTCCCTGCAGGGAGGCATGCTTGTTGCAGGGGTATTATTCTCCACGAGCCCACTGCCTATTGAGGAAAACTTGGCCGGCAGTGTAAAATTTGGGAAATCTTCCTGGGCTTCTGGCCGACTGTCGGGTAGTTTTCCGCATGACATCCATATGATGAGCAATAAGAGCATCGGATCCGATGATACCACGCGGTCCGTGAGCTCGACGACAGGGCTGAGACATGTCCTCAAGACTTGCGGTATCAATTAATACTCTCGGCTGGAACAAGCCGACGACCTTGCGATAATGCTAGTTTACTCGTGGGTAACGTTGGTACTGTTAATCAATCAACCTTGGCAAAACGTGAGAATAAGACATTGTATCGGCACTGCTACTCTATCGCATCCCCATCGTGTTTGTGGCGATGGTCTCAAATTCGAAAACCCGCATATAGGCAAGAGAGGTAAAACCATCTCAGCTAGAGTAATCGTATCTCGAAGACATTCTCCCTTACTCCTCTCCTTCGGCGATACCCTACCCCCAACTGCTTCGGTCTGCGTGAAGCGATTGATCAATATCCGGCATGCAGGGACAGTCTTACAGTCACACTGCATTTTAGGCTGTCTTCGGCGAAGTTGCGTACCTGCAGGACCAATATACATAGTAGGTAGGTCTAGAGGCCGGTGGTTGTAGATGACCTCTGGGCACGAAGCATGGAGTCGCAAATTTTGTTGGGCTCCTTGGCTCTTGGAACCTCACTATCTCGTCGCCTTGCAAGTTATATTGCAATTCTAATTGAGGTCACCTCGCTTCTTTGGCCATGCATCGATGTCTCACTACGGGCACGCGAGAAATCTTAGCCTGCATCTTCGTGCAAGGTTGCTGCAACTTGCAGGACTTGGTAATTCCACAAGCCCAATTTTGGTATAGCACCAGTCCAAACTTGGATAACCATGAACAAGGCGCATTGACTTGTATAAACAGCCTGATGGGAATTTATCCTCTGAGTTCCGGGCCGCTTGGCTGACCGGTCGTCCTTTTGGAATATTGAATAGGTAATAAGTGTGGTGCGCGATATCAGAAGATAGAAATAGAAATATTATTATACTTTATAAACTATAGGAGGTACATTGTCAGGCACGTATGACATGCAGATGGCGAGAATCCTTTTCTCATCGTGATACCGACAGGATTTGCGCCAGGAAAGAAAAAGGTACGGGAGCGCGGGAGGGTAAGCTGCCAGTGGTAAGCTGTAAGCTGTAAGGTACCAAGATACTCGGCTCGTATGTATACTTCCAGGGGGCCCCCGTCGTGGCGCTCTTCTATCGCTATCATTGGAAGAATTTTTGCAGAGAACACAAACCCCATTGTCCAATCGCACCCCAATCGACTCCTCCCAGCCACAAGAAAATAAATGAACATGTTGTTAGCTGTTGTGCGACATCAACCACGGGAATCCTGCAGAGGGAACAGGATCTTGCGATTCGACTTCTCCCCCGCTGATCGCTGAACTTGAATTCCTCCACAAAGCCAATGTGCAATGGCGTGCCAGTGCGATGCAGATCAGCATATTTTCCCTAGAAAAACGCCAATCAGGTCTAGCTACTAAAAGACCGAAGCTAACCAACCTACAGTAGTCGAAACGGGGACGACTTACCCGAGTGGCATTCCCCTAGAGCACAGAGCCCCCTTCTAGGCTGGCAAGGGACTGTTATTTGGTAATTCTGGTGGACCAAGCTACAAAAGTCTCCCATCTCCAAGCCCAATACTGGTAAGGACTTGGCTAGATGGCGAGCAACTAGTCTCCCCGTATGGCCCACCGGCCTTCGCTCGGGACCACACCATTCTGCCCTCTCAGGTCAGAGAAAAGGCTAGACGCGAGATACGTCAGGGCAACCCAAGAGCGTAACCCTCAGGGATTGTTTGTGTACATACCTCTCAGATACCAATGTACCCAGAGCAGACCACCTCGAAAGTTGGATCCATCGAGTATCCGCTTCCCCAAGCCCCTGGACGCATGGCGTCAATTGGCTACCAAAGTCGAGACCCCCCGTCTATCTTTCCTAGGTCGCATGTACCGTCGTTGTACTCACGGCGCAACTCGCCTACCTAAATATGTGCTTCCCTCCTGCTCACCCTGTCTATCCATGTGCCTCTGATCCTTTTTGCTTTCTTCGTGTTGTCGTGCCTATCCGTTCATGTTCCCGCCCCTGCCTATGATTCATGTGTGTGGGAATCGCCTCATCTGCATGAAATTCGGGGGCCATGAATACCACCTAAGCTAGCAACTTACCACTTACACCTCAGCATTTGCTCACGTACGCGTCGGCATCTTTTGCGTGGTTGTTGAACTGGAGTAACTAGACGACTGTTCCATTTTCATGATATCAGACGGACAATAATCCTAGTCATCGGAACCAGAGGATTTTGAAATCTATTGAGGGGGAACGAATCGGTCATTAACCAACCTTCGCGATATACTTCACTTCGACTTAGTTTTGCGCGACTCCGGCCCTCATCTTCCCGAGTTACGAATTAGTTGGAGCAGTTAGGAGATAGGTTCAACCGACGAGTGATTGGCGTGGACCTATACATATCTAAACATGTCGAACGTCACGGTAAACGGCGTCTCCCGTGGCGGATGCCCGGCGCCTTTTTTCAACGAGCTGGTGTTTCCTACAGATGGAGGACGTAAGTCATGAATCGACGTCGGCTCCTGGATATTCTCTTTCTGACTGCGATTCTAGATGTGGAAGGACGAGTATGTTCGCCGCTTGGCCAGCTGAGCTGCTGTATACCATGCCCTATGACGGATTGGGCCTATCCGGATAACTTCGACACGGCGACTAACGCAGCAAATTGGGTGAATGTCGTTGGTATGATTTGCTGCGGTTTCTTATTAATCTCATGGATCGTACTACCTGTCGAAAAAACACATCGCCACTACTTGAGTATCAGTCTGACTTGCGCTACCGTCCTTATGAACGTGAGTTTATCCCCCCCTTCTTGATATGCATGCTGGCGTGAACGGGGGTAACTAACCTTACAAAGCTGGGCTTCATCATTCCCTTAGCTGCGAAACCCGAACAATGTTTTAATGAGATCACCCCTCATGGAATGGACACGAGCTCTGTATGTGCGGCGTCGGGAGCTTTCTTGCTTGCTGGAGGCTGGGCCGGTATCATGTGGATTTTCTTGAGAGCGCTTTCTCTGCATCTACAAATCTGCTGGCAATTGGTCGTGGGCAGAAACTACATGTGGTTTTCCCAAGTCCTCGGCTGGGGCATACCCATCATTGGCCTCGTCATCCTTCTTGTCTTCAGCGGAGTCTCGTTCCGATTCGGCGCCACGTGCCACATCAACCACGAGAACAGTTTGGCCGACTTTTGGATCCCACTCCTGGTCTTCGCGGGCTTGACGGTCATTATACAGTTTTCTACTTTCGGATACTGCATTAAGGTCTACCTTGCCTCTTTAACCGACAACAGTGCGACTACTGAGGGTTCTGGCATGCCTTCGTATTCCAACAGCATCCGCACCATGACGCCTCGTCAGGCATACCGAAGGATTCGACGCGTGATTCAGCTCCAGTGGCGCGGGATTGTTATTGTGCTGATCATCATCGCCGATGTCGTCTTCTTTGCCGTCGTCTTCGTCTTCCTGGACAGCACAGTGGAATCGCTCAGGACAAACCCTAAAAAGGCGGCGCCGTGGGCGGCTTGCCTCATTGCTTCCGGCGGCGATAAGAATCAATGCTTGGATAAAGCTGACAAACTAGTTGTCGGCCTACCAACGGTCACAGCGGTTCTGATACTTCTGGCGGTGAGTACCAATCAACCTTACGAGGCGATCCATGCTGTGCACAGGCTAATATGAAATATAGATGAACGGCCTCTGGCTACTGCTGCTGCTTGGCCGGTGGTCGATGGTCACGGGCTGGATGGATTTATTTGCCTCTCACAGTGGCACACGAACCAAGAAGGAGTTCGTGTCGGTGGATGCTCGGATAGATATCAAGCAGGATCCCCGATCTTATGAAATGTTGTCTCGCGATTCCGGAAATGCGGAAGCGGTGCTAACACCACTTAGCGCGACGATGTCACCTACCGCACGAGGTGGGCGCCAGACCCCCGACTACTTCGGGCAAGCCGCACGATACCAACCGCATCAGCGGTCCTTCTCCTCGCCCCGACCGCCGCAGCAACTACACTGGGACCCGACACAAGAGTACCCAGAATCGTACCCGCTGCCGCCCATGCCGCCGTCGCGGCTACACGATTACGAAAACATGAACCCGTTAGGAATGAACAGGATAGAAAAGGAGGAAGAGACACAATACACAGTACCAAGATCACAATACAACCAACACGGAACGACCGACTATGGTCGTGAGCATGGCTACATTTAATCATCATATATACCTACCTAGGCTAACCCGCCTATTTACCGTTATGTACATTTTTTTTTCTTATTTTCTTGTCTTGATATTTGCCATATTGTATAGGCTCAGCGCCTTGGATCGGATGGTGTTTTCGTGTCAAAAAAAAGCGCGGCGTCCCGGGAATCGACGAATTTTGGTTGTATCGATAGAGTCGCTCTTTGTCTTGGAAAGAGGCATGTGTTCGATCACGATGGCTAGGAAGAGACACGCATGCTGGAAATGGGGAGACGAGAAACAGCGAATTTGACGCGAGGGAAATGATTTTAAGAGGCAAGCCGAGAGAAGGGCTTGAAAAGATTACTACCACCAAAGGAAATATTCATAATGTAGATGCTAGGGTTGAACACTCCGAGTGGTCAACTCTTGCTTCTGGTGGGCAGATGAAGCTACGAAGCAATACCAACTGTACTAAAGCTTAGTTGCTAAATGTCAGATGTATATTTACCTACCTACCTATATTTGATATCAATGTCAATCCAACAAACGTCTGGTTTGCCAACGCTCTTTTGAGCTTGTCTTGTCCTGGATAATAGAGTTGACGCCGGTTACAGTTCAATATATTCGAAGGGGGTTTTGACGTCAAATCTGGATGTTGAATTAAGGCTGCTGGGTTTGTTATACAACTGAACCTGAACCATAAGATCGTCAACAATATCTCCCGAGAAATTCCAAGGATGTGCTACTGTGTCAGGTTTTGAACTGTACGGTACCCAATAAATATCTTGAACTGCTTGATGAATTACCGGATGTCCGGCTTTCCAGAGACACTTGTTTCCACCTCATCGTATTAATAGGTACAGCGAGATTGGTGATGCCCTACCTAGTATAAGCCCCGAAACTTCCAAGTTAAAAAACATTACTTCTTGCGCGGGTGCTTGTCACATCCTAGATAGCTGGAGAAACACATTTCCCTCCTTCCTCATAAACCTTCACTGGTAATTACAAGAGACATCGAAACAAATAAGAGAAGGCACGAGGTTTGCAGCTGATAGATTACAGGCTAGAAATACAGAGGCCTGGTGGATATGACGAGGGGTAGAGGGGCTGAGAACCAGGGATGTAGGTGCTACTAGGTGCTGAGATACCTAGGTACATGTCGGGTATCCTGTCTAACGTCACTGCGTTACAGATCTCTTACCTCTTCTTCTTCCTATTGTCTTCCTTCTTAGCTTCTGCAATATTCATCTTAACCAGCTCTTTTCTAGCAAACATCCATTTCTCTTCATTGGATAATACAGCCCGTATACTACGATGGGCTCCATGTTCTTGTTAATTACTGTGCCTTATTACGAATTACCAGACATCGGTTTTCTTCAGCGCTACATCTAAGTAACCCCTAGTTCTATCTCGCATAGCAGCTATCTTAGTTCCCGAGCTCCTCGATCCCTTACTCTTTCAATTGTCTCGGGAGAAAAAACAAATAGATAGGCACTTGATATAGGTACAATATGTATTCTATATTGCTCTTCACAATCCTATTCCTCGGCGGATATGTCCATTACTTGTGGAAAGCTGAGGGAGCCCTCCACGAGCCATGGGTACCAGACGTCGGTGACCAACTTTTCAGCCAACGACCATTGCCTCCTTTTAAAGAAGAGTCCAGTATCGAAACCTACAAACTTCCCCTGCGGACACAGGGCCGAGATGTAGTCGATACCACCGGTCGCCGCTACAAGCTTTCCAGCGTCAATTGGTACGGCGCCAGCGACGAGCTTTACATTCCCGGAGGTCTCGAAGTCCAACATCGCACCGTTATTGCGACAACTATCCGCATGCTGGGTTTCAACAGCGTACGCCTACCTTATTCCGATGAATTGGTCATGAAGAACCCCCATGTCCTCCCCCACCTCCTCACCGCAAACCCGGACCTTATAGGTCTACGCGCCCTCGATATTCTCGAAGCCGTCGTCCAGGCATTGACCGATGCCGGCATCGCCGTTATCATCAACAATCATATCACAACTGCGACTTGGTGTTGCGGTGCGGATCCCTGCGATGCGGGTTGGGCAAACGACAGCCTCGGCCCCTTGTGTAAGATCTCACAGACTGAAGAGGAGTGGATACAACATTGGGAAACAATAATGGAGAAGTTCGTGGGTAATCCTAGAGTGATCGGGGCCGACCTCAGAAACGAGGTGCGTGGTGTATGGGGCACCATGTCGTGGGACCGCTGGGCGACCGCGGCTGAGAAGTGTGGGAATAGGCTCTTGAAGATGAACAAGGACTGGTTGATCATAGTCGGCGGGACCGAATCCGGGAATGATCTCACCAAGGCTGGCGAGCGTCCTATCAAGCTCGACGTGGAAGATCGGGTCGTGTATTCATCTCACGTGTACGCGTGGTCCGGCTGGGGCAGCCGTGAGGGGCGATATGCCAAGCGCAGCTACGCTTCTTTCATCCAGGCGATGAGGAAGAACTGGGCGTACCTGGTCGAGGACAACATAGCGCCCGTGTGGGTGGGCGAGTTTGGCGCGCCGCGCGACCCAGGCACCGGCGACGCCAATTACTGGCGCAATCTGCTACGGTATCTCAAGCGCATCGACGCCGACTTCGGGTACTGGGCTATCAACCCGCGCAAGCCGAAAGACAACGCGCCTGAGACGTACTCGCTCGTTAAGGACGACTGGATCACGCCTATCCTCGATTACCGCATGCGCGATATGACGGAGCTCATTGCCGGCACGGGCGATGGCGGCGATGACGACAAAGACAAGGATTATACGGAGCAAGAACTATAGCAACATTGTTTGAGAAAAAAGCGTTTTTGATTTTTGCGTTCGACATTCATGGGTTCACTACCTCTTATGTATGCTACGCTACGCTGGAAATACCCATTCTAGAAGGAAGTTTGCGCAATCGCTATGGAGCATCATCATGGGTGAGGTTATTGCATATCGTCATTATGGTCTCTCGCTGTTGACTACGACTACGACGGTGACTCGGGCTTAGATTGATGGTTAAGGTCATTATGATTCGGAACTACGACGAGCGGTTTCTCAGTTGGAGGACGGGTCCTTGATTATCGTCTCTTAGGCGAAGAAATTGCTGATTTAAGATAGGCATAGGTTAGGATATTCGGGTACCCTACTTCCTAGAAGAGATCAGGGGCTTAGTTTTGAATGGGAGAAAGATGTTATCTCTTTCGATTTCTCTTGTGAGTTCGCTCACAGATGTCCCGTTCTTTGCCTTCTTGAGATGTGTCAGGTAGGGTTACAATATAAGCTGTAGGAATACACCAAAGACGACTGCAGACGCAGTAATGCGGAGCGATACCTCGCCCCCAACTAGCATTCAGTGATACCCTCCATGCTTGACTCTTAAATACAGCCAGAGCCTCTCGCAGCGACCTTGCTAGAGAAAAATCAGGATGTCAGCATCCCGCATCGGTGAACCACGAGCTTTTAGGTTTCCCATCAAACCCATTTCTCTTATTCTATCCCAATGGATACGAATTTCAAATTCCTCGAAAAGTTGCCCTCGCTCCCTCCAGATCAGCTAGAGGAGATACTCGAAGGACCAGCTCTTAGCCCACCACCGAATATCGCGTCGGACTTTGACGACCCTCTCAATAATAACACCTTGGCTAGTTCTGTCATTATATGCTGCCTGGTCGTCACAACGGCGGCCACAAGTCTACGAGCGTATGCTAAGATTATTGTCGCTCGAAAAGCGCATCTAGAAGACGGTGATTTATTTACTAATTACTTACCCCCCTTTATTTATGTCTATCTAATAGTCATCATAGCCCTCGGTCTCGTAGGATATGTACTGCTTAACCTTAACACTGGTTCGAAGGACTGACATTGGAGGATTAGGTGATGGCAGTTATATTCGACAGCTACGCGTACCGTCTATTACGTCGGACAGGTTACTTTGTACATCAATGGGATATCCGTGTCATGGATCTAACTGACATCTTTTACGTGAGGTTAAGTCCTCTTTAACAGCCCTGGACTGTGTTGACGAGAATAAGACCATCGCAGTGTGGACCGGATTTTATGCTGTCGCCATCATGAGCTTGAAAGCTGCCATTCTCCTGGAATGGGTTAGGCTTTTCGCCTCCCACGGTATGCAGAGGACCTTTTATGTAAGTAGAATGAGCATGTTTTTAATCCAACTAATTACAAATCTATCATTCACTCTTCGGTTCTCTTTGATTGTAGACTTCATAGGCTGACGAGGATTACAGTGGACTTGTCATACCTTCATTTGGGCCAACGTATTCTTCTATACTTCTGCCCTGATGGCTGGGAATGTTTTCTGTCTACCGGGCGAGGAGGCGCGGGAACCAAAATATCCCTCGTCCATGTAACAGAAGGAGCCAACTCGATGTTATATCGGCTTCTCTCGCACCCATCTCGTATATACTAATATTTACCCTCCCCCAGAGGCTCATAAGGCAACTCCATATGACGACCAAGAAAAAAATCGGTTTCATTAGTATTTGCTGTCGGACTAATGTAATGAACACCATCACAAACCCCTTTTATCTTATCGTTATGGCTACTAACGAGGAATTATGAGCAGGGCCGTTATTTCAGGGGTTTGCCGCTTGGTCATGACAGTGTATTACTTTTATACGACAGACACGATTTGTAACGTGTCTTCGGTTTCACTGTGGTGTGTTGTCGAGTGGTTCTGGTCTTTTGCATCCATGCGATTCCAATAATCTTCAGGGAGAAAACCTCTGCTAGCAAAACCCTCGCGCTGTTGCTATCATGCTGTTCCGCTAGACGACTGAGTATCAACCAAAACCCCCCACAGGCGGAAAACATAAACGGGCAAGCATTCATTGGTGGTATATATCGGAACAATGACAGGAGTAATGACACGCCCCTGGGAGATAGGAACAATTGGGGATAACAGGGAGCCTCAGACCACCCCAATACACGATGCGACGAGACAGTAGCGGGTTTCGCTGTCGATGGGGAATAAGAGGAGAATTACAGTGCAAATGATGTTAGCAAACGGCGGGAACCAGCTAAACGCGCCATGCTCGCAAACCGTCTCGAGTTACACAAACCCCCCTTTTCATACGAAAGCTATAATGACGAATCTAGGGGCCGTATGCAAGCCACTGCTCATCTTCAGCAACTGACAGCCACCAAACAAGACCTATCGTGCATCAGCTAAGAGAAACTCCGCGGCAAAGAGATGGAGATGTCACTTTCGTATAAGTAAGTTATGCAAGCCTATCATTTATAGTAGAATAAGATTTATGCCAAGTGCGGCGCAATAAACCTTAGATACTCATTCACGTGATGTTTCCTTGCTAATCATATTCCCAAAGAAATATATATCCTCGGACGTATTTCCAAACTTAACATCTCCAGCCAATCATATAAAATCTTCCAGAGCCCAGTTCTATCTGACGAAGCTTGCCCCCCTCAGTATCAACAACATACCTCCTCCTTTTCCCGGAACATGAACGGCACCACCCCACATCCGCCAACCCCCAAGCCTCGGGGGCTGACCCCCACTCCCGACCCGAAATCCCAATCGGACTCACTCTTCCTAACTATGCTACTCCCGGAAATCCGTTTCATAATCTACGAGTACGTATTCGGACACAGGAATTTACATATCTTTATATACGAGCAGAAGCTCGTATCCCTCTTCTGTCAAAACCCAACCGCTGCAGGTCTTGACGGCCACGAAGCATGCATCGGCATGTCCATGTCTCAAATCCCGGGGACGGAGTGGTGGAAACCCGAGGGAATCCGAGAACGGTTGATGGCTGGCGTTATGCATCATAATGCTGCTTTATTGACCACATGTCGAACTATGTATGCTATTTGAGATGGCGTCTAGTATGTCTCTGGCTAATAACTAACAATATGCAACGCAGATATCATGAGTCCATTGATGTTCTATATGAGACGCACGTCCTCCATTTTAGTAATCTCTTCGCCATCTCTGCGTTTCCGCAGGCGTTCCTTCCACACCACCTTCATCTACTCCGCCACATTCGGTTATCGCTAACTCTCTTCAACCGCAACAACGTAATACACGCTTATTTCAACAACGCGTTCAGCAGGAGCTGGCCGGGCTGGGACGGGTCCAACGCATCTGGTGGCACGCCTTGGCAATGTGCTTGGAGCGCTGTTGGTGGATTGAAGTCGCTGCAGACTTTGCTGGTGACACTTGAAGTGATGCGCGACGACCACCAACCTGGAGATCTTCACTGGTCTCGGTCAATGCCTGAAGACTTCGAGACAGCGATTCTGGAGCCTATGAAGCAGGTCGTCTGTGAAGACTTCTTGCTTAGAGTCAACTGGCCATCTACAGGGAACGACTTTCGAGAATACCCCTTCCGGATAGAGCATGTCTCCTAACCAAAGACAGAAGAGCTGTTTCGCTTTCGTGACCTAAAGTCATTAGAATTTCTCAGCTAATTAAATTTACGATGATCTTGACTGCATTTAAGGGCAACTCAAGATTGTGGCATTGTCGCCCCAAAACATTTCATATTATTGAATATGGATTATCTCAAGTCATAGCGAAGCTCGCAATAGCTCAGCCCTTGGGCACAATATGACACGTCTGCGATGCTGGTGCTCACCTCCTTCCCCCCGGGGAGCACTTACAAACCAAACTGATTACTTAGGGGTACCTCCTTTAACTCAATTCTCAGTGTCAGTGCCCGTTCAAACTTCATGATACTACTCTGCGACTCTCATAACATATTTACCAGTGAGTCCAGTCATAAATCCCGTTCCAACTAACCAGAACTGATAATAGAACCAAGCGCCACAGCTCTCAGGCCTTTTCGGATCTACCTTATAGATGTAGTAGAACATAGCAACAGCGACACCGCCGACGGTCCCCACGAAGTACAGCGCCCCGAAGCCAGCCCATAACCCACACAGAACAAGAAGCCCGACTTGACCGGTAGTAAGTAAGCTCGCTAATAGTTTAGTATTATTCCTGAAGCGCAGCGCCATGCTCTTCACGCCAGCTTTTTCGTCATCCTCAATATCCTGATGCGCATAAACGGTATCGTATGTAATAGTCCAGAGGACATTGGCGCCGAATAATGCCATCGTTGGGGCCATGTGCCTGCCGAAGGGGTCCATGCCCAGAGCAGCCACGCAGAAGAGGATGGCCCAGGCGAACGGAAAGCCGAGGAAGACTTGCGGGTAGTAGGTTACTCGCTTCATGAGGGCGTAGGCGAGAAAAAGTACCACAGTGACCAACATGTGTGGCGTACAAGGCTCCGGGAACATCGATAAGATCGGATACCCAACTGCTAACTGAGCCAGGGTGAAGATGTGGGCTTTCGTAGTGGTGACCGCGCCACGGGCCACGGGACGGTGGCGACATCGCTCTACACGTCGGTCGAACTCTTGGTCCACGTTGTCGTTCCAGGAGCACGCTACCCCCCTTAGAAGGACGTTGAAAGGTACGAGGATAGCTGCCAAGGACAGAATGGTCCTTGGTTTAGGGGCCACGGGCGCGATACATGCCGAATACATCAACCCGATCAAATAGGGGAAGTAGAAGGCGTAAAATCCAGCTGGACGATCAATACGCATGAGCTGAGCATAGGGAATCCATCTCGAAGGAAGCTTGGAAAGGATGCCGGTCTTGGAGTCGGAGTATGGTGGGAGATGAGGGAAGTAGTTGATACGATCCTGTTTAGGTGTTGACGGGGTGATTTGCTTCGAGGTCGTTTCCTTATTCGCCAGACCAGCTGCAGTTGCAGCCATGTTGACGGTATCGACCCAAACGGGATTGTATGAGACGCTATTCAAGTGCATCTTGGGTGAGAAACCGATTAGTTTCTCCAAGTATTCATTTGGAGTATATGCCTTCATATATGGGATAAGGAACCCCAAATCATTATGGTAGATTTATCCCATAGGAAAAGTTGCGCGTCCCATACTAAATACAAGCACCATCTAACAAGACATCGCATTCATGGGTAATCTATATGGCAACATGACAGCCTGCAGGTTTTCCACCACTATGATGCAACAGACCCAAATAATACTGGTTTGATTGGGGGAAAACCATATCATCTGAATCCTGATATACTACATCCTTATCAGTGTATTCCTGCACATAAGCGGTTTGTACATTTTATACATGCCTTGAAAGATTGCTACAAACAGCAATAGCCAGAATGTTCCTGTAGTATTCTTGGTTTCAGTTCTCGTGTCCGAAAAAGGTCCTAATAGAGCCGAAGCGAAGCCTGTTGACATGTTTATGCCAAGCGCCTTACATAGCAGTCGTAAGGATATTCAGCCGCCTTTGATGCTGTGATGCGGTGACAGTATCATTTTCCTCTTCCTCCTCGTTCCATCAAATCCGTAGCCATCTGCATGGACGCGGATCTAGCCGGCACCCGTCTCAGTAATATACGCCATCAAATGTCGAGCATAAAGGATCAAAATCCTACCGGTGGGAAGTATACAGTGCAAGAAAATCTAAAGTTCAATACATCACCGCCTATTGGTTGACTGACGCCTCCTTTTGATGTGTAACACGCCAGTTCGTCTGCATAGGCCAACCATATAATAATCAAGTTTCAGCAAAGACTGGACGATTTATGATATGATATCCGATGCGCCGTTCCATGCATTTTACCAATCGGAAAGAAAAGAGGCTGGTCAGAGTTTTCAAAGGATTCGGCATATTAGAGCACTCAATAATACATCCATATCTCTTTACTTCGTTGTTGAAAAGCTTTAACCAGCCCTGCAATCGTTAATATATATATTGCAATATATCTCAGGTGCGGTTGGTATTGGCTCTTCGCGCATATAATGCTACGTTGCACAAACTGCTGGAGTCAATAAATGGGAGATCCTCGTTCATACTCCAATGGGGGAGTTGCATGCGTCTCAGAAATGCAACTCCTATGCTGTCATATCCATCCATACACTTGGAGGCAATTCCATCATAAACATTGGTAGATATCTGGGAAATCTGTAGCACAGGGTGAGCAATTTCTTTGCCCCCCCCCCCCCCCCCCCCCCCCCCCCCCCCCCCCCCCCCCCCCTCTTCGGTGTATAAGTCCGATGAAAAGTATTGCACGTTTGGCCTGCACTATTCGACATCCAAGCCAATCCATCGTGAATAGCGAATTCAATGAGCGAATAAACCTTATATTAAGTGAAAGCCAATTAAGTACGCGAGTTACTATATCATAGGTGGTCCTTTTGCATTTGAATTGCTCCCGGTTACCTCCCATTCCGTCGTTACACGGATCCCTACATCATGACTGTCATTATCGCTGTGGGCCGAGGAGCCCGACACGTCGCAAGTGGCAACTGGGCCATCTTCGATATCATTCAAAGGGATGAAGTCATCGTGGCCACCAACAGTAGATACCAGTCCGCGAGAGTGTCCTTTCTTAGATCCCAAGCCATCGTATCGTCTCGACTCGTCGCTCCCGTGAGGGGCCGTATTTTTGTTGGATTTACTAGCCTGTGAACTAATCTTCGTAAATAGTCGAAGGGCCAGTGGCCACAGGGAAGGAAGGCATGCGCATATAAAAATAGCGCCAGGTTCGGCAAGTGTCCATGGTAAAAGGTCGATGGATGTCCAAGTCTTGTCCTTTAAAGCGTCCTTTCGGAAGAAGATGGATAGGCGGATGAGCGAAGCAACACATCCACTGTACGCACGTCAGTATCCTTAATTTTTTTCGCAGATGAAGACGGTAGGGTCGTGTAGGTAGGGAGGAAGCTCACATGGACCCAACCAAGAATACGCAGCTCAAGGCCAATTTCTTTCGTAGCTCAATCTTCAGGTTCCATACAATCGGCGCGGGTAAAAACAACATCACGATATCGTGAATGACGTTGGGTACACTGATCCATCGAAAGTAGCTGACTTGATTGAAACATGTACCCTGGACCGGCGGTTGATACCATTGATTCCATTGATACGAGACCGGTTTACACAGGAATGTGTACACAAACAACTCCACGATGCCCCAAACCCAGATGTAAGCAATCAAAAAGTATGTCGTGAGGCGAAACCAATGGTGGATGTGGAAGAGGCGCAGGTAGAGAAGCAGAATCGCCGTCTTTTCGATCGGAAATAGTAGGCTGTATAAAATCCCAGTTACGAAGATCGACAGCGCCCACGATATCAAGGCTTGTGGCTCGTATGCTCTTACATAGCTTTCATGTCTACCAACGCCACCGTACTTGACGGCTATGTCGTTACCCGTTAGTAGTACACTCCAGTAGGTATGCGGGAGGCCGGCTGTAACGTACCACATATCACATTGGCGCAAAATCCAATCATCAGAGCCCACGCCGGAATCATCAACCAGTCTTCTATGTTAATAGGCCTGCGATCTATTCTGTGCGAGATGAAGCGCAAGGCCATGAAGAGCGTACACAAAACGGCGAATACGATGGAACAGGCAATGACGCTATCACCACCGTATGCCATGTCAACGGCGTCATCTGTAGACATTGTTACTCGCGTAGTCATCTTCGCCACTATGAACACTAGGAGTAAGTGAACATATGAACAGAATATCGTTCTTATAGATCAAATATCTTTTGAGCCTCCAACATATTTGGTCCATAAATTGTCAGCACGCCTTTTTGCCCTACTGCTACCTCGTCGGCGCCCACGAAATCGCCCACAGCACTTGTAGCACACCCCACCCTCACTAACACAGAGGAGGCGTTCTAAAGGATCATGGAGGCGTTGCATCGCCGGGAAGCTAATTTCTCGCATGATGATACCCATATGCCGAGTGAGGTTATGATGTGGTTACACAGGTCCTGATGGTTGTGGTGGTGGCTTTCGATATTCAGCCAGTCAGGCCGTCGTATCGAAGGAAAAAAGTGTGTCGCCTCCAAGAATAATAAATGCCTCTGTAGTAGTATAATGCGAATCCTTCTGTGCAACGAGGTGAGTATTATTACCTTGTTGGAGCACCTCTGGTAATGACCGTAGTGGCTTGAAAAGCAATAATAGTCAGTGAGCTTCTGATGCGATTACCTAGTGCCTCTTAATATACAGGCACCTTTTATGCAAATGGCCCCCACGGATATGGCGCCTTCTCGTCGTATTATGAAACATGCTTGTGATACCTACTATACTGTATCATCTTGCAGTTATCAGTATCTCTTTGGCAGATAGGTAGGGAACACGTAATAGCGACCGCTTATACGATGAGGCTTGCATGTGCTCTATTGGGTACCAAAATTGCCTATGCAGTTGGATGTTGGTGATTGATCAAGCTCCCTTACCTTGCTTTGTCAAATCTTCGTATCAAAACCCAACGGCGGCAACGGATAGTTTGGCTTGACACATCCCTGCCGTCTCTCAGGCTATGGTTCCAAACTCAACCCATAATCAATCATTCAGGCTCTTAGGTGAGATGGCAGCTCAAGCTGGCGAACGTTTGCTACCCTCCGTGGTGGATGAGATAGCGCGGACCGACCCGCTTCGCGTTTTCTTTTCGGTAACGAAGACAAAGAACCCCGCGGATGGTTTCGAGGACATCGACGCGAGGATGTTTGCCCGTGCCGTCGATCGGTTCGCGTGGTATATCGACGAGAACCTAGGGCGAGGCCATGACTTCCCGACGCTCACTTATATAGGTCCGCAAGACCTTATTTATGGCATCGCCGTTCTCGCGTGCATCAAGACCGGATATAAGCTTCTTCTTACCTCGCCTCGCAATACGCTCGAGTCACATTTGCATCTGCTCGAGAAAACGGATTGCAAGACCTTGATAACCCCCATCAACTTTCCTCTACCGGCCGTCAAGCAAATCCTGACTGCTAGACCGATGCGTCATGTAGAGGTGCCCGGAGTGCGCCATTGGCTTGATGGTAAAGCTGATGAAAGGCCTTATCCATATAAAAAGACATTCGCCGAAGCTAAAGGCGAGCCGTTTGTTGTTTTGCATACCTCGGGCTCGACAGGATTGCCCAAGCCTATCGTACAAACGCATGCCACCATCTCACCTCTTGATGCATACACAACATTGCCTTCTCTGGGTTATCCGCCGAGTCATCCGCCAGATAAAAAAGGCAGGAGGATGTATCTTACATTCCCCCTTTTCCATTGTGCCGGGATACATACGCTTCTTCCGTATTCCATATTCATGGGCTTCACGGTAGTTTACGGTCCATTCCCGCCAACTACTGACATTGTCAATGAAGTCCTTGTGTATGGCGACGTGGATCACCTCGCTGCTGCTCCACAAACCTTGATTGAACTAGCTAATCATCCAGAGTATCGGGAAAATCTTGGCCGGCTGGAGCTGATTTCATATGGAGGAGGCCCCCTGCCTAAAGCCGTGGGCGACTTCATTACTACAAAGACCCATCTGGCCAACGGTCTTGGGTCGACTGAGTGTGGCATTTTCACTAATTACATCGGCGATAAGGAGGATTGGCCCTACCTTGGCTTTCATTTGGTGTCTGGATGCGAATTTCGACACGTATCGGGCGACTTATACGAGCAGATCATCGTACGAAAGCCAGAGATCGAGCGTTTTCAGGGCATATTTGGGACATTCCCCGAGTTGACCGAGTGGTCAATGAAAGACCTATACTCGAAGCATCCCACCAAAGAAGACTTCTGGTTATATAGAGGGCGGGCTGATGACATTATCGTCTTCTCTACTGGCGAGAAGCTCAACCCCCTTGACATGGAGAGCATCATAAATTCAAACCCTGGCGTCAGTGCTGCAATAGTTAGTGGTCTTGGGCGTTTCCAGTCAAGTTTGCTCGTTGAGGCGGTCAAGCCTCCTAATGACGACGTTGAGAAAGAAAAGCTCATGAACGTCATATGGCCGTCCGTCGAAGCTGCCAATAAGGAAAGTCCTTCTTATGGGCGAATTCATCGCCACATGATTATATTTACATCCCCAAATAAACCAATGCTCAGAGCTGGAAAGGGGACGGTGCAGCGTAAGATGACCACAGATATGTACGCACCGGAGTTAGACGCACTATACCAGGCAAGCGCGGTATCTAACGATGGACACCCGAGTTTGTCCATAAATCTTCAAGGTAGCACAGAAGATACTGTGAAAAGTATTGTTGCCGCGTCGACAGAAATTGATGTCAACTCACTTTCTCCAAATGCGGATCTATTCGAGTTGGGTCTCGATTCCTTACAGGTAACGGCCATAGCGAGGGAGATCAATGGATTCCTTTCTGGGCGGGGGAAGTCGCAGTCTATACAAGCCAGAACTGTATACACGAATTCTAGTATATCCGCTCTTACAGCAACAGTGTCGGCCCTTGTGGAAGGACGAGTTCCTTTAAAGAGAGGCGAAACTGACGGGCAGAAGATCCGCAACTTATACGAGCGTTATGCGACGAACCTGCCAATATCCGGTAGGCAAGCACAGACAAGGCCGTCGGACGGCTACGTATTCTTGTTGACGGGCTCCACTGGTTCTCTCGGCTCGTATATTCTCGACTCTTTGCAACGAGACCCTGGCGTCAAGCGGATTTACTGCCTTAATCGTGGGCCAAATGGCATTAAACGCCAGGAAAAGTCTTTGTCGTCAAAGGCCATCCAGCCACTCTCCGGAAAGGTCAGATGCCTGGATGCTGACCTATCGAAACCGTATTTTGGACTCTCGACCTCTTACTATAAGGAGCTCCTGGCCCAAGTTACACATGTAATGCATAATGCGTGGAAGGTAGATTTTAACCTGCCTCTTGACTCATTTGCTAGCCATGTAGGAATCGTCCGAGGATTCATCGATTTCTCTGCACACTCCCGCTTCGGTGCAGAGCTCTTCTTCATCTCCAGCATCAGTTCCGTGGGCAATAGGGTTGGTCTCGTAGGGGAGCAGATCCTCGAGGACTGGAACACGCCCGAGGCAATGGGCTATGGACAATCTAAGTTCGTCTCTGAACTCTTATTAGATACCGCGGTTAAAGAAGCTGGCATACCTGCTGTCGTCTGTCGCGTCGGCCAGGTCGCAGGCCCATTATCGGCGGACGGTATGTGGCCGAAGCAAGAATGGCTACCGAGCCTAATCGCAAGCTCCAAGCGCCTAGGCAAGTTACCAGGCTCGCTTGGCTCGGTGGAGGCTGTGGATTGGATCCCCGTAGACATTCTCGGGAAGAGCATCGTTGAGCTCGCGGTTCATGCTCAGAATACCCACAAAGTTGGCGCTACAGTTTACCACGCGATAAATCCACATCGAACTAGTTGGGGTAAACTAGTTCCTAGTGTTTCGCGGTATCTCGGCTTGGAGAGTGTATCACTAGAGACATGGGTGGAAGCCTTACGCGAGAGTGCGTCAAATACGGATGACTTGTCTCTGAATCCAGCTGTCAAGCTTCTGGATTTCTTTGGGAAATTGGCTGGTAAGACAGGAGAAGGGATTCTATTGAGTACTGACGATACGCTGAATGCATCGCAGACGCTGGCGCATTTGGAAGCAGTTAAGGAGGAATGGATGGAAAACTGGCTCAGGCAGTGGGCATTCTGAGAATCAAACATCAATTAGGAGTTGAGACACAAAAATTGTTGATATAATCAATAGTTTGTAAACGACAATAAAGCCAAATATATCGACTGAAAGGGCCTCCATACTCTGAGTTACATAGGTATAAATAGATTAAGAAGCTAAGTTATGTACCAGCAAAGGCAATTGAAGAGAAATATTTAATATTTAGACGCTGCATGTTAAGCGTAGAATTCGAAAGGCTATTTCTCTTTGGCGTGTCGTGATTAGTAAAGTCAGTGAGTGACAGCAATAGTGAAGGTCTTAAAGTCTGGGGGACTTGTGGATTCAATGCTGCTAGACTCAGGGGAAGCTGACGAAGTACATGTAATGTACAACTGTAGTTTAAGAGTCCAACGGCAATAGTGCTACTATAAATGGGATAAAGGCGTCAAATCAAGTAGGCGGTAAGTAATCACCTAACCCCAAGAGTATTAGCGCCGACGGACACTAAGACACCGGCAGGACACCGGCGCCAACAAGGCAATCGGATTTTTGTTTCAAACGGCAGAATCCTTTCCAAACTCTCCCCAATACAACATTGAATTGTTCGACCAACTGTTTTAATGGTTTTTAATGCGCACATGCAAAACACCTCTTCAACCCGGAATTGGTTGGCTAGGACGGTTCCCGAGCATGTCCGATAACAATGGCGTCGTCAAAGATACCTCATTGCGCCTCAGCCAAATCCGGGATAAAACCTCCTCCTCCATCATCTCTTCTATACTAGACATCCAGAAGCATACTTTCACCAGAGACAAGAATTGGCTCCGCTCGCTTGAATGTCTCTACCGGGAGGAAGCCATTGAGGAGCCGAGCAGCAAACGAAGGCGTGTGGCCAATGGCAGTGTATCGTCCGGCGCCTCTCAAGTGCTGAAGAGGAGAGATCTTGATCCTGTATTGGGAGGTAGTAGCGGAAGAGACTATGTCGCCGTCTCATACACCTGGGAACCTTCAGAGGAAGAGGAAGACCAGGAGCCCGAGGACGAAACCGTAAAACGCTACCTGGTCGAGCCACGCGAGGCTGGAAGGCCCGCAGTTCTTAGTGAAGTAAGGAATGCCGTCTGGAGACGAACACTCAGTTATGCCGACTATGTCGGCTGCAAAAATATCTGGATCGACCGCGAGTGCATCGACCAGGATGAGAGTGGAGAGAAAGAATCGGCGATTCAAAACATGCATCTCGTATATAGTCTAAGCGAATTTCCGGTCGCTCTCCTCACCTATTCTATCGACACTGAGGAAGAGCTTGATTTACTTGTCAGCTTCATGAGCGAGGAGGTCAGCGTCGAAGACGAGCCCGCCGTTCTGGATCTCTTAAATAACATCACATCTGGCCTTTGGTGGACTAGGGCCTGGACGTATCAAGAAGACTACAAAGCTTCCATTCGCATGAAATTGCTCCTCCCGCACCATCCAAGCCTGGAAGAGCGTAAACGAGATGCACAAGACAGCCAAGGAGACGGTATTTTCCCCGAATTGACGGGCGAGATCTGTATAAACTCAGCAATTTTCAGAGAACTGGCCACTGAGTTTTGTGTGGCATATCGAAAGAAGGCAGAGAAAAGAGATATCTGTGATAAGATCCTCAGGGCGGCCCCCAAGTATAATGTCTACCTGAGAGACGAGCGTTGCGTCCGGTCTGCATCACGCGCCATGTCGCCCCAAATTATCTCGGATATAGTCTCGCGCGACATCACGCTGGAATCCGACCGTCTTGCCATAATGGCAAATTGCTGCACTTATGATACCCGTCTTAACACACACGCCCTCAATAAGAGTGGCAGCAGCCTCAGCTTGTCCATCCTCGCTTTATACCTGCTTAACGGAGAGC
Organism: Hypoxylon sp. CI-4A; assembly: GCA_002120315.1. Lineage (NCBI taxonomy): Eukaryota > Fungi > Ascomycota > Sordariomycetes > Xylariales > Hypoxylaceae > Hypoxylon > Hypoxylon sp. CI-4A. The sequence continues at coordinate 42,872 of KZ111573.1, forward strand.
TTATGGAAAACCACCCAAGCCGCCCCCTCCGAGGGACCCTCGAGGATAACGTCCATAAGTATATCTCGAGACAATCGCTAGATAGCTTTCGGCCTCCGACGCCAAATGCACTTACTTTCATCAAAGGCTGTCGCTTCATTAACCCTAAATTCTCGATAGATGGGACTCAGACCAGAGGTTACATCTGGGAACTAGGTCCCATCATACGGCGCAAGCCAATGAAACTCCAAAAGTATCGTACCCTTCCGGAGCTGGACGAATTCGCCACCGAACTTTCGTTTCAACGGTTTTCCGACTCATGTACAGACCTCATACACGATCTCCTAGGCTGGGTAAGGCGCCGGGACCATTCTTGGGAATGGCTTGAGTTGATGACGGCCGAAGTTGAGGACGCTTTAAGGGAAGGGAAGTCTTTACGATTGGGAAAGCTTGCAGAGCCTTACAGGTGCAAATCAGGCGACGACCAATACAAGGCTATCTTCGTGGGTGATAGCAATAACGATTGGAAAGACGAATCTATAAGTTACGCCTTCACGTCCGTGTGGCCGGGGAGCGACGACAAGCCAGAGGACATGCACAAGCACGTATCGCTAGAAGTCGACGTGAAGTGGCCGAAGCAAGAGGATTTCGAGGGTCGTTCATCTTCGCTTCCAAAGCTCTACATCAAGCGCTGGCTGAATGGCCTTTGCTTGTTTAAGAGATGTCCACTTCAATCCGTCTTGTTTCCCTGGCATCCCGCTCTTCTGGAAGAGCCGCCTGAACAGGACGACTAGTCACAAAATCACACGAGATACGAATGTAGAACGAGAGAAGATAGACGAGGGTAGATGACTGAAGAAATACATATGGATTATGCATCATTGGGCCTGGGAGCATTGCGTTTGCATTTACTTCGATTTGTATATATGTACCTACACTTAAAAAGGAAAATGGAATTTAAAGATGCCAATGAAATGTGCCTTGTCTTGGGTTTAAGCATGGCGATTCGTATTATTGCTATTGGCACGTCGACGTCGCCAATAAGACATGGATGTACATGCCCTTGGGTTAAAAATTCCTAGTTTATCGTGTACCTATATCGAAGGACACATAGAAGCACTATGGCGAATCGTACACATCAACTTAAGGGGATGAGTCTCATAATAATCATAATCTCATTCAGAATGACCCTATATACAATCCCGATAAACCGTATAACGAGCCCAAACGACATCGCTCCGAAGCTAAGCAAATGTCCCAAGGGCGAATACAAATGTACCTAGGGTACACATGGAGAACGAAGAACGAATCATCCAATCTACGAATTTTGTATTCGTCCATCTGGTCTCCTCTTTTTTTGGTCTGCAATGAAGCAGGATTGCTTAGGTACCTATTTGGCTTTTGTAATACTCTCCTTTCCTCCAAACCCGTAAATCGTTAACTAAGTCCATGTGGTAGAAAGAACATCCTAGTTACTAGTCATTCTCTCCAATGGCATCCTCGTAGCATACTGTTACATGAACAGAGAAAGAGAGCGAGAGAGAATCGGTCCCCTAACAGGGAGGAGTGAAAAAGGAATGGGTGACGTTATATGGTTCAGGGCGATGACCCCGACCCATACAACCGTGCGAGAAAAAACAACCAAGAACTGGTGTAAATGCGACAACTAATCCACCCTGTTTCAGGCCGGGGCGTACTTGGGCCGCCTTCAGGCTGCCATTTCCTTCAAGAAATCCCAAACTCCATTGCTGCCGTACAAAAGAAATAAAAATGCATATAACACGGGCATGCCAACCTGATTAACGCCATTGCTGTGGATAGCACGTATGAAACGATCGTGAGGTAAGACCCGCCAGTGCGTACCCATGTGGCATACGGAGATCTGATGTCAACTTTGGCCCATTCGAAGAACGGTCTCGGAATATTTCACCCCGGGCCGTGGTGTGGGCTCTTCCACAGCCTCATCTCGTGCAGCGCTAGTTGGCCGTGGGGTTTTGTCGGGACTTTCATCGGTAGTTTCGGATTCAGAGGTTGAAGTCTCCGGGGGTGTTTGAGAGGCCTTAGACGGTGGTCTGGCACCCGATAGAGGAGAGACATCTGCTTCTCTCGCTGGGGTCACCACTTGAGTCAGGGGCTCGGCGGTGGTGGTGTCGGACGGGATGGCAACGCTTTCGTGGCTATTAGCCCTCATCATTTCGATGCCAAGCTTTGAACTTGGAGGCGGTTGTTTGCCACGAAATCCACGGTCTCGGTGTGTACCAAGTTCGTCGTCTTCATCGTCTGCAGAATCATTACCTTCGAGACGCTTCTTCTCAAGATGCTCACGCCGCGAACGAAGCTTTTCCAAGGACCGTTTGGGAACTGGCATTCTAGGCTGTTCCGTTTGGGCCGGAGCTGATTGTTGAGAAATGAGCGGAATTGGTAGACTTGAAGCCCCTCCGGAGCTTACGGTTGGCTCCTCATTACTGATTCCAAGTCCAGAATCTTCTCTCCACTCTCCTGTAGCTTTGCGACCGATGACCGAAACCTCGTCAGTAGTTGCCGATTCAGAATCACCAAATAAGCTGGAACTAATCGAGTCTTCTCTGCTAGAGCCTCTGAAGCTACTGCTTGTTGGATGAGTGAATCCGGATGACCCTGAAGTAGGACTGTCTTCTAGACGTGGATTGTGGAGTTTTATGCTAGTGATGGGGTTTGGAATCGGGATTGACAGGGCTTGCCCTGGCGAGGGCGGCTTCCATTGGCAAAGTTTCGAGAGAACTTCAATCAGCTTAGAAGAACTGATAGGTTTCTCAATGAGAGAGTCAAAGTAATGCGGGGCTTGTAGCTCTTTCAGATAGGCAGTGATTGCGACAATTGGCGTGTGAGCATTGACGTTCTTCACTTCTCTAACCATGCGAGCGACATCTGTTCCACTTATCTCGGGCAATTTGAACTCGGTAAAGATAATATCGAATTTAATCTCACTCACAGCATATCGAACTGCGTCGGAGCCAGTCGAAGCTGAAATCGTTCGGCATCGAAGCTTCTCGAGCAACTTCTCCATGACCATCCGCGAAACTGGGTGATCCTCACAAATGAGAACATCCAACGAACGAAACGTCGGACTATCCAGCATAATGGCCGACATTCGTCGAGATGACTGACGCCGGCGTTGAACTTTGAGGAGCGCATTGGCCCTCTCCCCCTCGTTATCCGATGACGAAGGCGACATGTCAAATACTTGGCTCCGACGATTGCGATGATGTGCAAGAAGATCAGCAGCTACAGGGCTGCCTTCCTGAGAGCCAACAGTCAGAGATCTTGACCGCGTCGAGGATCCGCTCGCCTGTCTAGGGGTCCCGATAGCCTTATGTGGGGAGAGTGGCAGCGGAGGCGGTGCACCTTTAACTTTCACGGGGGATGGCGTCGCAGCGCTTGCCGACTTTTGGAGACTGGGTGTCGTACGTGGCACATCGAAAAAGCTTCCAGGCTGCAAGGAGCCGGATCCTGACTGCTGCGAGAGACTAGAGGCATTGCTCGAAGCTTTCCTACGACCATCAGCTCCTTGACCCGCATGGAAAGATACGAGAAGGGGTGAAGATGGCTGCGAGGCGCGACTGGGAGACGAATTGGCGTGGCTGGCTGCAGACGGTGATTGAGGGCGTTGCGACGCGGATGCTTTGGCATTTGATAGATTCCGCTGCACTGGCATGGCTAGGACTGGACTTCCTTCAAGTGTAGGCGCTGGAGATGGAGGATTGTTCCCCCCTGGGCTTGTTCCAGATCTACCGTGTGCTGCCATCGCCTGGGCTTTCAGTTGCTGGATGACGTCTTTATTGGCTTTGTCGAGAACTGTAAGGTTTTTAAAGGCAAATGAACCAAAGTCATCTGAAGCCACTGGCTCACTCAGTCGTCGACTCTTCAGGTCTCGGATATGCGGAGGTATGTGCAATGGCATTAGACCCCGTTTGATTTGGTTGACCTGGACTTGGGATCGAACTCGGGATAAAGCATCGTGCGGGCGGTCAGGGTAATCCGGCGTAGCAGTAGGTTGAGGTGATGACTGGTCTTCTATTTCCTCAGTGAAGGATTGTAAAGTAGCGCCACGAGCATCAAAATACTCTGTATCTTCAGGATTTTCTGGCTGTGGAACAAATTGAGCGTCATCCTGAAGTAATGTGTCCCAATTGATGCCTTCAAACCATGGATGATTCCTGATCTCTTCTCCCCCAGAAGCGTACTTAGCCTCCCGATTAGCACCCAGCCTTTGCTGAGGATCGATAGTGAGCAGTTTGTTGATAAGATCCTTCGCCTCGGGTGAGATATCATCCTCATCAGGCCACGTTATCTTTCGGGCTAGTATGTTTTCAAACACGTGGTCTGCCTCATCGGCATGGAAGGGGGGATAACCGTATAAGAATTCAAACAGAATACAACCTACTGACCACCAATCACTAGTCTCGTCTTGTCGAGCACCCTTGATAGTCTCAGGCGCAAGGTAATCTGGAGTGCCTACAAACCGACGATTGGTGTCATCCGGATCGAATAAAGCCATTGGGGGAGGCATCATGCTTGACTGTGGCGGAGTATTCCTGTGTAGATCACTAGTGTGGCTGCTGGTATGTTGAAGCGAGGGGAGATCCGGAGAAGCATTGCCACCATCGCTTCCCTCGTCGTGCGGAGATCGTACGCTAGACTGGCTGAGCTGGGGGTCATTGAGAGAAAAATTTCCCATCATATGTGTCAGCGTTTCGCTGCCACCACTATCGCTTCGTTGACCCGAGATACGGCGTGGTTCTGGGTGCACTTGGGATAAGTTGAAATATGATGGTTGTCCGGCCCCATTATCTGGAGTGATTTGAGGAGTCGTTCCAGGTGAATGCTGGATGCCATGAAAATCAAGTGATGTCGACCGAGAAGACGCGATGGACGTCGACCGAACAAAGGGACCTGTCTTCAGTAGATCTGGCGTGGGCTCACTGGACCCGCTGTCGAGAGCTCTTTTCTGGCGACCAACTAATCCCATACGAGACAAGCCGAAATCCGTCAATTTAAGGTGGCCTTTTTGGTCAATCAGTAAGTTGTCGGGTTTCAGATCACGATGGATAATGTGTCGATCGTGTAGATGCTCTACCCCGAGAATTACTTCGCCGAGATACTTCTTCACCCACTCCTCTGGTAGCCCACCGAGGACTTTGATGAGCGAGGCACAGTCGCCGCCGTTCAAGTATTCCATAACAAGATATAGGTAATCTTTGCTAGAGAATGTCCAATATAGCTTAGCAACAAACTCGCTCTCACCCTGCCACATCATGATAGCTCTTTCAGCTTTCACGTTGGTAACTTGATTCTTGGCCACCATGTCCGCCTTCTTCAAAACTTTGATTGCAAAATATTCGCCCGTGGACTTCTTCTTTGACAAGTAGACGCTACCAAAAGCGCCCCTACTGATTGGCTTAATAATCTCAAAGTCCTTGATAGAAGGGGGAACAGCTCTCGCCATTGGTGGATGGTTAGCAGCATTCAAACGAGGGGAGGTTGGTTGTCGATTTGGAAATTCTGAGAGAGCCGCTGATGACTGTCGACGATGATGCGGGATTATCGCCGGCGAACCGAATTCACTATTGGGAAGCATAGGAGACGCTTCCGGAGAAACGATTCCTTCCTGGGAATACTGAAGGTTACGGGGCTTATGTATTCGGAGCGGCGACGAAGGTTGGTTACTCCTAGAAGGCGATTCCTGGCGATGAGGCGACGACGTACCAGCCAAGATGAGACTACGCCTATGATGTTGCCGTGAGCTAGTGGCCCGTCGCAGGCCACCCAAGTCAGACATGGGAGAATCTGTCCGGTACGGCTGACGCGCTACGGAAGCAGACCTGCCACTGCCATCACTATCTCCAGCATCACTCTCGATTAGATTCGAGCCCCGACGGGAATCCCGAGGTTGACTAGTAGGAGCCAACACCTCGCGATGAGACTTAGGTGTGGGACATCCCCCAGGGCTACTCGACCTTGTTGACCCAATGATGGAAGATGGACGTCTCCTGTCATCTGTATCGCTCAGTTCTACCTTGCCAAGAGCAATCGCCAATGAGGAAGGCGTATCGAAAGACCCAGAAAACACTGGTTCTTCTTGTGCGACGGGTGTTTCTTCAACTTCCTCTTCTTCTTCTTCTTCTGTCTCTTCGTCCTCAGTTGAATCGCTCAGACCGGCGGCAATACGAGCTGCTTTGCGCATCGCATCATCAATGCAATTTTCGACGATGACGCTAAACTCAATTCGGATTCGTTCCGCATACTCAATAATCCTCCTGTGTCGGAATACAGCCTCTACTTTTTCCTTGGAGACCTTCTCTGTGTCTGTGCATAACAAGGCCAGGCCTTGCTCTTGCTCGAGTGTATTGGAGCCAGGAGATTGCCATTGTAGTACTTGGGAGATCCGGGACTCGGACTGTGGCGACTGAGTACGGAACTCGCCATTGGATTGCGAGGAAGATTCTTTAATTGCGGGTGTGCTTATCTCGATGGCTGTGTCGCAGAGATCTAATAGCAGCTCGACAATGCGAGCCTGAGGTCGTCGTACCGCAAACGAGCGTGAGCGATTGTGGCTAAATCCAGTCGACCGGTCCCTTGAGGATGAAGCAGGAGATGCCGCTCCTGGAGATGATGTGCTAGACGTGGGCCCAATCGACAAGCCTTGGTATTCAGCAATGGGGGCCGACCCAAAATCTCCCGATAGAGCACGACTCTTGCGAGCTTCTAATGCATCTAGTACTTTGACGATAGAGTGTCGATGCTCAGTCAAGTTTTCTTGAGCTATCTGAACATCCATTTCTGCTCTATGCTCCTGAAGACACAAATCGGTATGCTTCTCGAACCACCATGGGGGAATCTGGCGCTCACAGATACGGCATAGTACAGGTGGTGGCCGAGGATGATTGGCAGGGTCCTCGTTTCCGGACTCGGCCAATTGGGTAAGATAACTAGCAAGAACCTCAGCACCCGATCCAAGGGATTCTACAAGCAGTGGCGCCAGGTCAATCTTGATTTCCCGGGGCGCTATCCACGGCCGTAGCATCCACATAGTCTAAAGAATCAGCTCCTAGTTCTCTCCAAGGATGGGCATAGGGATAGTTATTATCTTACGTGACTTTCATCTCCGGTAGTACGATCGTACACCATAATTCCTTGGGCTTCAAGCTCGACTGTAGCGGGAACATCCTCTCCAGCCTCAGCCTCTGGGACGTCGGTAGGGTATAGTTTGGACTGACGCCCCAGGTAAACGGTAAATCGAATATACTGACTACGTGAGTCATCCTCTCTCATCGACTCAATGGCTTCGGCAAACGCAGACTTGTCCTCGCTGATGATTAAATCGGCAATCGGGGTACCCTCGATGGTTTCTGGTTGTGTCCCTATCACGTCAGCCCACGAGGGGCTAACCCAACGGATAGTGCCATCGAGGTTGAGGTCCACGATAATGTTTAGAGTTGATTCTGCAGCCTCACGGAGCTCCTCTCGCTCCTCTCTGATGTCGGAACTGAGAGACCTCTCCATCGACCGGCCGATAGCCTGAGCCCGGAGCGAGCTCACGGCCGGAGGGACTAATCTAGTAGTATCCTCGTCCATTGTTGAAAAGAGACAGACACGGTGCCCAATTGCGGTGGTGGCATCGGGTACAGGGTTTCTCGGATCGAAACGAGGCAATCGGGAACTTTAGCAAAGGCGCAAACGCGGTCGGGCAGAGTAGATGGGGTGAAAGGCGGAAGTTTGGTTCTTGGTCGAAATAGACCTCATGCAAAGCCAAGTTATCTGGCAGGAAGCCAGAGTCAAAAGCCCGCGAGAACCCGAGACATGACGAGGTTGAGTGACGTGTGGAGGTAGTCAAGTCACTCGTCAGCAAAATATTTTATTGATCCGTTTGTCGTTTGTCGGGTATGAGGGCAAGCCTCCTGCTCACACGGGAGCAACCAGCACGCTCGAGCACTATCGCGATCCGGTCGTATTGTTGACAAAGAGCGGTAATCGACCGGGGGTTGCGGAGGGGCCACAACAGGCTGGATTGAAAGAGCAGGTTGTCTATTGAGAAGCGTTAATTAAGAAAAAAAACGGTATTTTGTTGATTTGTGTTTTATCTCTTTTTTTTAATCTTTTTAATTTTTAATTTTAGGGGAAGCTTTACAAACGTACCCTTTTTTTTCTTCGTTCAAGGACACAGAAGAAAGCGTGCCTAAGGAAAGCCGGATACCAGGTAAAGTTCAAAGAACAACCACTGAATTTTGAATCGAAGTGGATATTTTCCCATTTACAGCGCGGGTCATTTGCTAAGTTGTTTCCCTTTTCAGGCGGCGCGTACCTAGGTAGTTGTAAAGGTCGGGAAAGAGTCAGTGTCTGTCAACTTACGGAAGTCACACACACTGTGTGTTAACTCCAAATATTTATCATTCTCACTGTATAGCGTATTCAATGTAGTGTCTAGGTACCCAGAGCGGGGGAACGGACAAGGGGCTGCATTGCCAGCCAACGGTATTTCAGCGGTATATCCTTCCCTAAACACCCATATGTTACCACCTACTGTTAGCATCCATACATAGTATCTTCTCTAGCTGCAGGCCGAATAGAAAATGTCTAAAACATAAACTAGAATTTTAGCGCCCTGGGCGATGTCATGCGGAATCCCCCTCCCTGCAAGCCACAGGGTAGGGTCCCCTCGCTAGATTGTTTCAACAAAACATTCCATGGAATTTCTTTCCCTCTTTCCATTTCTTCCATTGATATTCTAAGCCGCGTCAGATTTTGATAAGGAAACATGGACATAATTAATCATGGTCCTCCAAAAAAACTCACTTTCGAGTCACAATACTTTTACCTAGCCATCACATCCGGATTTGTCCAACCTATAATACATGTACAGTAGGTAGCTTACAAAATACAGCTAACTCGTATCAACCCACCATCTGGCATCTGGACATCTTCATCTATGGGACCGGACAAATATTACCTAGCTAGCACTTCTAATATTTCAGGTATACCATGCAGCGGAGCCAGTTTAGCCCACTCCGGCGGCATATCTAGCTGGTTGTCGGTTGTCACCGTCAGCAAATGAATGGGTTGCAAGCATGGGTCCAGTGATCCTCATGCAGAAAAACCAATCCCAATTCATCAATCTTAGGGCAATGTTTACTTCTGAGCCATACAATTCAGTGCCCACTAGCCGACCTACGTCAATGCTGCGTTCCAAGAGGACGACGGCTTCGTCTTCATTACCGTCTTTTTTCATGCAGTTACCTTATCTTGGACTATGGAACCAATCCAAGCAAACACACCTCCCTCGATTTGGAGTTGAGTTGAGTTGGTACTAATCCTTCAACCAACCAACCCTCCTTGCAACAGGTGCTGTTGCTGTATCCGTAGCTATTTACGTTATGTACGTTGTCTAATGGTCATAACGAGACATCGGTTGATAGCCTTCCAAAAATCCCGTTATTATGGAAGACTAAGTCGGCAAAGGATTCCCATTATCCCCGATATCACACGTAAGATCTCCTTCTCATTCGGTTCTCTACCTGTTGGAGGGTTCGTTCCCTTTACTTTGGTCCTTGAGCAAAGATTATCATCGTAAGGGAGACCTACATACAACAGCAATAGTCGACGTCGCCAGGAACCTTAAAAACTCGAAACTACACAGACACATCACAGTCCTACGATCCACACGCTACGAATCATCCAAGATTTTGCTTGTGTTCTTCATAAACCCAGCTCCGGGCAACACATACGAGTTGTAAGTGGGACGACCGGTAATGTCGAGAGATAGCGAACACCATTAAAACAGCTCCTATTCCACAAAAGGTCGTCACAAATCATCACCCCACCGCCCACCATCATGTATGCGGATGCAGTTCTCCAAAATCCCCTCGCCAATGCGACGGCTGAAGCCAGCTTGCATAAAATTGCTGACATGTGTAGCATAGATATCTGGGTAGCCAATCCTCATCGACAATATTCTATACTACCCACTTACCTCATACACAAGAGTTCGAGCAACCTCGCCTCACAACCTGTTAGCCTATCTCGTTATCGTCGCCCGTAGATTATATATGATATCTACCTCTACACCATTTACATAGCTATCACCAAAACATTGCGTGTCGTTTCGACACTATATAGATCGATCGGTGAAATTATTCGATAATACCTACTAATGCAGACCGGTTCCTAGGTAGGATCGTGTCTCGTAGCTAATGCTACGCAACTTCGCCATAAGCGAATGATGTCAAACCTATCATCGTTACCGACTCACCGAGGTGTCCTATGCTCTCATAGATGACCATACGCCAAGGTTCTTTTGGAGGCTCCACGGTTTCCTAATGCTGTATCAATATAGACTGATAGAGCACATCATGTTCGTGGTATATTCCCGTCTCCAAAAATACCCATTGATCTAAAAGCCTTAAGAGATCTCGTCGACAATTGTACGCCGATCATCCCATGACACATGACATAGACGGTCTAGACTACATGGAACCCCCCCAGGTGCATATGCCTTGGAGTATTAGCACAGACATTTTGTGTCACTTGAAATGAACTAGCCCTAAGTTGAATGCACGATAACTCCTTGCAGCAGCAAGACAACATGCATACTCGTCACGCAAGCAATTAGGCAAAGCGTCATCCGGATCCCGGGCCCTCAGGATCTTATATGACTGGTAATCGGTGAACGGAGCCAAGGTTGGTTACTAAAGTCATTGCCTCCTGCAATGCGGCTCTCTTACAACCCTTATATTAAAACGCTTCCCTTATACTACTACATGAACTCCAAAGATAGGTACCTACACATAGGTACCCAGGTAGTTACCAGCGCTCACATGCCGTCTCCTACGAGAAACTACCTTGCAGCCCATTCAGTTTTAAGGGCATCAAGCCATTCCCCCTTCTCAACCCACCGCTGCTCTAACCACTTCGCTAGTTCTTCGTCTGTAGACGGGAGGTCCTCGAGGAGAAAACGCCTCGCATGGATATGGAATTTGTACCCATGAGCAACGCTAAGACCTGGGGTCTTCAGAGTCTCCCACATATTTGGGGCCACGTGAAATTTATCTTTTTGCTGGTACGCAATGGTGAAGTCATACACTGCTTTCACATGCGGTGCTTTTCTCAACTGCTGCACGGTAGTGACAAAACCCTTAGTACGGGGGTATAGCAAATGCAAGGGCTGAGGACGACCGTTCTGTTTACACCAACTCTTGGACTCCTCGTACTTCTTTGGAGTGAATCGTGTAGCCTCGCTGAAACTTATCAGCCCTGCAGACACGCCGGACATGTTAGTTGATGGGATACCTAACCCATGTTGGGGCCTGTATCGAACGAGCACTTACACATCGGCCACTTTCTACGTACGATCCCGCCGAACACACGCTGGAGCTCGCGTTGATCCCGCATCCAATTCCGGCTCACCATTGGCATGCCCATCGCCCACAGACCCCAGCCGAGGAATGGAACCCAGCGGAGTTGAATCTTCGCGAACCATCGGCATTGGCCCAGCATGCCCGAGCGGAGCGCTAAGGCTTGGATCATGTAGAAATCGGCCCACGTAACATGATTTGAGATGACAACAGCCGACTCCCTGAGCGGCAGGCTGTCCCCTGAAAACGCAATCCGGGCGCCATTGAGATCCTCAAAAATCACCTGGATCCACTTCCAGACGGAGTATGCAATGCGGGAAGACGTGCGATAGACGAGATCCGGCGCGACTATCTTGACCACCAGCAGCAGAGATAGCACCACATCGCTCACCGCCAGGTAAACGACCCAAGGGGCTACCAGCAAGATGCCCCTGAGGTTGGCGGGAAGCCTGTCCAACAGAGCCATAAGCTAGTAGCTCCTTTCAACGAAAACCAAAATAATGAAGGCGTGATGGTGAAGAATGACTGATTAGGATTGGCTGGGAATAAAAGAGAGAAGTCAAAACGCAATTCTATGTATATCAAACTTAAGTTAAAAGAATCGTGAGAAGCGCTTTCACTTAAGTCAGAAGCTCAATGCAGCAGCTTTTCGCTCTGCCGTTTCAGATTTGGACCCCCGGCTTAGCGCCTACGTAGGTCTCATTCCGGCGATCGCACAGCGACCTTCCAGCCGGGTCAGAGAAGCAAATTTAGCTACCTACCCACAAACGCCGATTTCGTGAGAGGCTACGTCAGTGGTTATAAGTTTGGTACACGACCTTCGAGACCTACCTGACGCTCTTAATATTTCGTGCGAGGTTATGAGGTAGCTAAGCTTGGACCAGCAGATCACATACCGCTTTACGGGCAGACGGGTAATGGAAACTGGGGGAGGGGCTTGAGGGGCTGGGGAACAGAAAGCCACTCGATGATCATTGGATCTTTTCTTCTCTCCGATCAACAAGATCACTGTCCTGCATGCAACCTCCGCTCTATTCGACCTTCACCTACGGCATCAAATAAGTGGTCAGGCGACCGTATAAGTTCGTTTACCCCCTCAATCGGCCTACACACAGACAGAGCTCCTTTGTTTGACGAGTACCTGAAAGGTAGTTAGGTAGCCAAGTTATCTTGCTTCCTCGACAGTGGAAACTAGCTGGTTTTCTCATTCTATGTACTCAACACGCATTGGCATGTTCACGTGTGATTTGGAACTTACCTACCTACCTAGTTACCTACCTAGTTACCTGCTTCAAGAGCTCTCGGTATCCTATTTAGATAGCTTTGGTCTTGCCGCTACCAAAGAACTTCCTGTTACTTGTCACTCACCAATGCTAAGCCTCACCTAGTCCCAGGCGGGCATGTTCCGCTATCACCCGGACTTGGAGCTACCTACCGCATTGGAATGGTTCTACTCATGTATATTACTATGTACGATTCTTTGTTGGGGAAAAGCATCTGAATCCGGTGCCCTGATCAATGATATATACGAAATAAATTACTAACTCTTAACCGATATTCGCTGCTGCCCAAACGACTGGACGGGCGTGCTATTAATTACCTGCCACCGTTGAATCCGCTGGAATTGGCGATATGTAGTCTAGACCATAGTGCTGACTACCTACCTAGTGCCTGACCTCTCGTCATCACTAACGGAGCAAAGCTGAGCACATTCTCCCCCAAGCCACGTCGCTGACGAGTCCTGGAATGTCAAGGGGTAAGCACGATTAGCCTCAAGTAAACAAAGTAATTAATTCTCAAGTTTAATCTCACGATGGCGACATAGGCGTTTGGAGATGGAAGAAAGGGAGACACGTCGGCTACGGCTGTCATAGGCTACATGCATACATATCCAAGAGGGATAGACCCAGGGCTAAAAGATCAAGCTTCTTAATAAGGCGTTAGAAACCCACAACTTCAACGGCACTTGCCCAACACTAGCGATGGAGAAGTAGGCTGTGCAGTGTGATGGCACATGTACCGTCATAGCAATCCATGGCCGAACCGGCTGCTACATTGCCTATAGCGAATCTGGAGAACTGTTAAGGAGAGACATGCGCGTGAATATATACCCACCCGTCTTATCCAGTCTCACCGTGGGGCTTATCCGTCCAACCCCAATGAATGATCGACCGTCGCCGTCGAACACATCGAACCCAGCCAAACACATCTAGGACGGGGAACCGTTTCATACCCGTCATCATAAATAGTCAGATAGTTCTTCCCACGCGACGCATATTGAGTTTTATAGCGATTCTACTACACAGAAGCGAGCCGACAGAGCCGTCGACTGGCAATTCCGAACCAATTTAATATAGCGAGCTGATCCGTTCTCACGAGCGATTCAAGGCTGAATAGAAAGGTGTGGGAGGCGATTCATATAGTATGTAGCATTCCCACCCCGCTCTCGCGAAGCAGCATATATGAAGTGGCTCCCATCAATTCGGACCCTATGGCCTGATTAGGTGCCCTCCTTCATTCCCAGGTCTTTGGGATCGCAGACTTCGCCGTCGAGCTCAATCCGATGAACCATGATCAGAATGACTGACCCAGGGCCTGCAGCCAGCTATCCGTCGCCTCCGAGGCATTACAGTCCTTCCGACCATAAACCATCATTAGGTTCGCTTTACGAACACGTCTCCATGTCCTCTTCTTCGTCGCCACCCCAAAACTCGCAGCCCGACAAAGGGCCGCTCTCGTCGTTAAATCTGAACTTTCTGAAATCGTTGAACGATAAGAGGACGACCCGAGAGGGCAACCCGCCGAAGCGACGGGGCCCAAAACCCGATAGCAAGCCCGCATTGACACGTCGCCAAGAATTGAATCGCCAAGCACAAAGGTATATTCAGATCCCCTAATGCTCAAGTCGGAAGGGAGTATTCGTATTGATTATTCGTTTGTAGGACACACCGAGAACGCAAAGAACTGTACATAAAAGCGCTCGAGGATGAGGTGCTGCGGTTAAAGGAGATCTACAGTAACGTGTCGCAAGACAAGGATAAGCTCGCCGATGAAAACAAGCAGCTCAAGACCCTATTGCAACAGAACGGCATCTCACTCGGGCCGGGTGTCAGCATAGACGATGTCGCTAGCGGCCTCAGTCCCGGGTATACGTCAAGCGGTAGCATCTCAGGGAGTTACGCACCGGGTAGCTCCAACACCACGTACACGCCACCTTTGACATCGATATCGAGTCCCCAGTCTATGTCGGTATCGTCGCAGGGGATTGGGGGCCAGTCGCAGGCTCGGAGCATGAGCCAGCAGCAGCCGGGACAGAGTCGTGTGGATTACGAACAAGCTGGGATAGATTTCGTGTTAACGTACGAGAACCCCGATCACCCCTCGAAGGCCTACATATCACCTCCCCCGCAGTGAAGAGTGAGTGCATTGTCAAAGAGGCCTCTCTCGCTGTGCACAATGACGAAAATGTAAATTTACACGGATCATTTCCGGGGGAGCGCAGTTGTGGCTTCCTACCTGATTATAGCTGGGGGTGCTGACGAGTCGATACAGTCTCGAGAGGCCCTGTATGGACCACATGCCGTGGCTGCTGGAGAGGGCGCACGACACGGGTGGCGATGCCTGCGGCCACGCGCTCATGGCCTCCTGCCCCCCGGAACCGTTTCCCGAGCTTGGTGACGATATCCCCTTCGGATATGCACATACCCATACGCACCACAACCACGCCAACAACGGAGAGCAGCAACAGCAGCAGCCCCAATCAAACCAACAGATCCAACAAACCTGGGAGCTGTCCAAGGGTGACCTCAACACCCTCCTGGATCTCAGCAAGAAACTAGACCTAGACGGCGAGATCACCCCTGTCATGGCTTGGGGCATGGTTCTCGCCCACCCGAGGCTCACGGACCTGAAGAGGGAAGACCTAGAGAGGTTGATTGACGATCTCAAGGGCAAGGTCCGATGTTATGGGTACGACCCCCGATTCCCTCCCCCCCTTCCCCTTTTTTTCTTTCTTTTTTTTCTTTCTTTTACCTTCCATTTGCTTTTTCAAATGAGACATGCTAATGCTCGTTGCAGGTTTGGGGCTGTGATGGAAGAGTTTGAGGTGCGGGACGCTCTCAACGCCGTCTTCTCTGCGAAGCCAGATGTGGCCATGGTCTATTGAGTTATTTATCAGCATGTTTCTGACGTTTTCTCTAATTGTGTTTTACATGGTATATATATCTCAACATACTATATAATGTGATGATGACGGCGATGGCATTTACAACGGTGGGGATCATGAAGATTACGACGATGAGGGCCATGATCGTTATGGATGCATTTTTGTAGATATGCATTTTTAAGTCAGCAAATCAAATGACATTTCATTTCAATTGTGTCATTTATTTCGAAGTTATGAGAAACAACGAAGAGGTGGCCTACTTCAAATCGTGGATATCCGCTGGGTGTGCAGTAGCATATCGGTCACACATGCGATTATGGATCTAGGGATGTATATTATGCCTTACCTGCAGAAGCTCATACTTGTCAGAATGGTAGACATACATACATGTAGAGGTATGTATCTACAAGAATATTGAGTACCAATTCATGTATGTACGTAGTAAAATACAAAAATCGAAATTATACTTTCCTAGGTCCAAAGTATGATTTTGTCGTGTAACAGAAACAGACGGCGACTGCTAAGCGCTAAGCACACAGACAATAGGAGGAGGTACGTACCTTAACTTGCAATTGCCCCACACCCCACCAAATCAACTTCTTATCGCCAAAAATATTCACCTTGACAAAAATTTCGACATTCTTCAACTTCGCAGCGAAACCACGTCGACGCAATCTGCAATAATCCGGCAACATTATTTCGGAATAGATATCAGTTACACGTCATAATATCGCTGCGAATTTTCAATATGGCGTCCACCAGTTTGGCCGACCTCATCGCGGCCCTGCCCGAAGGCGATGGATGGGGCCCCCCTACAGTAACCGAGACCACTTTGAATGGTGTCCCATATGCTCCCTTCTCCAAGGGTGACAAGTTGGGTCGCATGGCAGACTGGACTAGCGATAGCAAGGATGGACGAGATGGTCGCGGTGGCAGACAGCAGTACAACCGCAACTTCAGAGGTATGGAAGACATGTCCCTCATTAACATGAGAATCCGCTTGTCGTACTGACCAACCCTTTCGTGCAGACCAGCAGATCTACGGTGCCGGTACCGCGCAGCTCTTCACCGCACCCGTTGCCGAAGATGAGAACACTTTCTCCGTCGTCAGCAGAGAGACTACTAAGACCCGATATGGTCGCGGAGCCATCTTCACCCGCGGTCGTGGACGGGGCGCCCGTCAGGATACAAGAGGTGGTCGTGTCCAGGCTCAGCGTCCTGGACGTGGTGGCCAACAAGGCTATGGATACGACAGCCGTGGTGGACGATCTAATGCGCCTCGTGGTCGCCGCTTTGGATGGAAGGACTACGACAAGCCCGCCCGAAACCGCGATGCGTCTATCAACATCAAACCTGATTGGCACCTGTTGGAAGAGATCGACTTTAACAGGCTTGCAAAGTTGAACCTCGACGCCGACGAGGGTGAGGATCTCGATAGCTACGGTTTCCTCTACTACTACGACCGCT
This sequence comes from Hypoxylon sp. CI-4A, assembly GCA_002120315.1. Classification (NCBI taxonomy): domain Eukaryota; kingdom Fungi; phylum Ascomycota; class Sordariomycetes; order Xylariales; family Hypoxylaceae; genus Hypoxylon; species Hypoxylon sp. CI-4A. Next base: position 59,870 of record KZ111573.1, read on the forward strand.
CATACGACAAGCAGCCCGTCAAATCGGTTGAGAGGAGACTGGTACCTCTCGATCGTGCCGCTTACAACGTCACAACCTCGTCCGACCCCGTTATCCAGGAGCTTGCCGACAAGGAAGAAGCAACCATTTTCGCTACCGACAGCATTCTATCTATGCTCATGTGCTCTACTCGTTCTATTTATCCCTGGGATATCGTCATTGTCCGACAAGGAAACAAGATCTTCCTTGACAAGCGTGACAACGCCGCGCTGGATATGGTCACAGTGAACGAGAACGCCGCGGATTCTCCTTTTGACGCTTCCGAAGGCAACAAGGACGGGATCAACCAGCCCGGCGCTTTGGCGGAAGAAGCTACTTACATTAACCACAACTTCGCCAACCAGGTTGTCCTAGAGAACGAGAACCAGAAGGTCGACATGTCGCACGAGAACCCATTCTACAACGCTTCCGAGGAGACGGAGCCCCCTGCTAGCAAGGCTTACAAGTACCGCCGATTTGACCTCTCCACTAGCGAAGAGGACCCTATGTACCTAGTCGTTCGAACAGAGCTGGATGCTGTTCAGAAGAATGTCACCAATGGCGAGGACCAATTCGTAACTGTCAAGGCCCTAAATGAATTCGACAGCAAGGCACAGGGAAGTGGTGGTGCTCTGGACTGGCGAACCAAGCTAGTCAGCCAGCGTGGTGCAGTGGTCGCAACGGAGATGAAGAACAACAGCGTCAAGCTTGCCCGATGGACGGTGCAGAGCATTCTTTCCAAGGCAGACGTTATGAAGCTTGGGTATGTTTCATTTTCCCCATTTTGTCATTTGGTAAAGTAGCTAACAGTTTGACAGCTTCGTCTCTCGTGCCAATCCCAAGTCCAACGACAAGCACGTAATTCTGGGGGTCATAGGCTGGAAGCCCAAGGATTTCGCCAACCAGATGAACTTGTCGCTCTCCAACGGTTGGGGTATCGTCCGCACCATTGCGGATATGTGCCTTAAGCGCGAGGATGGCAAGTTTGTGCTCGTCAAGGACCCTAACAAGTCGATCCTTCGACTCTACGAGGTTCCCGCTGGCAGCTTCGATAACGACGACGGAGAGGAGGAGACCGTCGCCGAGACGGTTCCTGAGGAAGATTAGAAGGATACCTCGTATGTGGGTTTCACAGGAGACCCTGAACCGTAAAATAATCATTTCCGTTGGCGGTCAACTTCAACTTAAACAAGGGCGGTTACTTTAGGGTGATTTTGAGTTGACTAAGGGTGGTTACTAAAAACTCGATTCTCCATAGAGTGTATTGAATCCAAAATCAACAATATCGACATCTTGCCAACATGATAGACCGAGAAAAGGCTAGTCTTTACCACGTAATATGTAAATGCAAACCCCCTGCCCCTGACCCCTTATTCTATAAGACGAAGACGAGACCTCAGTTGGTGAGGGGCTCGCCCCACCTCCAAAATCCCCGCCATGTGAAGAAGACCCCGCCATATTTCTTCTGTGACGTCTGATTTCTGTATGTGTCTCACTATTTTTTTTTTTTGAACTGCGAGACTTTTATACGCCATCCGGGTTCCCTTTTAAGTTACAAAGAGATCGACTCCGATTCGCTTCGCACTAGATACCTATACATCCCTAGCCCATACAAAGGGAAAAAAAGGCAAACCAAGAAAACCATGGCGCCCAAAGCGATAATAGCGCCGTCCATCCTATCGGCAGACTTCGCGCAGCTGGGGGCCGACTGCAAGAGGACGATGGAACAGGGCGCCGACTGGCTTCATGTGGATATCATGTATGTATAGCTGCCACTACTAGTTGATACGATATATGAAAATTGCGGAAGTTTGAACTTATGCAAGGGATTGCTTACTTGCTTGAATCGGACTTAGAAGATGACAAGAAGACTAACACCGCGCGCGCGTGTCGCGGCTCTTTTATAGGGACGGTCACTTCGTACCAAATATCACCTTCGGCGCCCCGGTCGTGGCCAAGGTCCGCAAGCACGTTGATAAGCCCGATACAAGCTATGGACGCGGGACGTTCGACTGCCATATGATGATCGCAGAGGTACATCTTCTCTTTTAGTCCTGTTCGTACTTGGAATATCTCAGTTGCCTTTCCAACCAACTATTTCATAAAAATGCAACTCTCGGCGAAGGATGACGGGCTAACCAGATGTTGCTGAAATCGACAGCCCAAGAAATGGGTCAAGGAGTTCCAGAAGGCAGGATGCGACCTATACTGCTTCCACTACGAAGCCGCGTTCTCGAGCGCCGCCGAGAGCCCCGAGGCCCAGTCGGACGAGAAGACGAGCCCCAAGGAGCTCATCCGATACATACACGACCAGGGCCTGCTAGCCGGCATCGCGCTCAAGCCCGCCACCGGCGTCGAGGTTTTGACTGAGCTGCTGGAGAGCTCGGATCCGAAGGAGAGGCCGGATGTACGTACACATTCTGAACCCTTTATACGATACGATACATATCTTGGGGGGGATGTTGGCTTGGCTAATGGGTGATAATTCTTAATAGATGGTTCTAATCATGACGGTCGAGCCCGGCTTTGGCGGACAGAAGTTCATGGCGTCGGAACTACCCAAGGTGCAGGCGTTGCGAACTAAGTACCCGGATCTAAATATCGAGGTTGACGGTGGCCTGGGACCCGGTACGATCGACCAGGCTGCGGACGCGGGAGCTAATGTTATCGTTGCTGGTAGCGCTGTGTTCGGTGCTAAGGATCCGGCTGAGGTTATCTCGTTGCTAAGGACGACAGTCGACTCGAGGTCAGAGAAGCTATGATTTAGAATGTATCCGGTCATATATCGTTCTTGTGGCTTGTATGGGGTTTGCCTAGGCAGATGGGGTTGATAAGCTGGGAGCGACAAGCAAACGCAATATCACGAGTCATACTTGGGAGCCAGATATAAACCCCACGGGTATCCTTCGACACACTACCTCTTATTAGATAGCTAGTTGAGGAGTCGCTATTTAGAATGGTGTAGATCTACATGGCTAGGAGCGGCCCCTATACCAAGGTCCTATCAAAATATCTACCGAACAAATACACACACATAAGTAATCCCACCTAAATCACATCTCAGATTAAGATTTCTTCAATATTATCCCATCGATAGCTTGAATGAGTTCCTTGATCTCCTCCACTGTATAATGCCATTAGACAATATTCTGTTTACTTAGAGAGGAATGGACATCACTTACAAGTATTATAATGCGCCATGCTAACCCTAACAACACCGCTCTCGTCGAGTTTGAAGAACTCGTTCACAAGCCAATTGGAGTAGAACGCGCCCCAGCGAAACCCGAAATTGGTCGTGCGCTCGAGGGTCTCGACAAGCTCCTTGGAGTCCCAACCCTCGACCTTGAAGCTGACAGTGGGCAGACGGAGCCTCCCATCCGTACTCGTCTCGCCGAAGACGGTGATTTCGGGTTTCGCGTTGAGGTATTCAAGGATCGTTGACTGCAACACGGATTCGTAGGTTGCTATTTCGGTCCAGTGCGCGGACTCGGGAGGGCCGATGTAGTCTACGATTGCTGGGATGGATTGGACTAGTTCGTAGTAACCACTTCCTATATTCGTTGTTAGTACAGTATCCCACGCACCAAAAAAGAATACTAGAGCAAGATGCCATGAAAAGGGGATCTGGGAAAACAACCCCCTTTCGCAGATATCCATACCGAGACTAATCTTGTTCTCCAAAGTCGCATGTGGGTTGAAGAAGTGTCCCAGCGTGCGCATCTGCTCCTGCGCCTCGCGACTCCCGTACAGCATGGCGACATGCGGGCCGAATATTTTGTACCAAGACAAGACGTAGAAATCCACACCAAGCGCCTTCACATCAACCGGTCTATGCGGCGCATACGCCACGCCGTCAACGCAGACCAGCGCACCAGGCACCGTAGCATGAACGGTCTCCGCGATCGCCTTGACATCGTGGATCGTGCCGAGGACATTGCTAGCATGCGTGCAAGTGACAAGGCGAGTCCGCGGCGAGAGCAGAAGCTTGAGATCGTCCGGCAGGAGTCGGGGGTTCGTCTCGCCCGTCTCGGGCACCCACCACTTGATGTCGAGGTTCTGGCGCTCGGCGAGGTCCTTCCACGGCGCGATGTTGGCCTCGTGGTCGACGGCCGAGACGACGATCTCGTCGCCTTCTTGGAACTCGAAGGTGAAGGACAGGTTGCGCAGGAGCTGGGTGGTGGACGGCCCGTAGGCCACCTCGTCCCTCTGCGCGTTGAGGAATCGGGCTCCCGCTGCTACGCCGCCGTCGTAGCGGATGCTGGAGGCTTGGCTGGTCTTGTAGCCGCCTCCGAATTGCACGTTGCTGTTGACTAGGTAGTCGGATATGCTGCGCTTTGTTAGAGGGGAGTTGCTCTTTTGCACTTGGGAGCTGAAGATGCAATATAGGTGTGAAGTTGTTTCTTACTCACGCTTCGACTACGGTGCCGAGGACTTGGCTTCCGCCAGCGTTGTCGAGGAAGACTTGGTCTCCTTTCAAGGCTGGGAATTTCGCCCTGTGAGCCTCGACATCGAAGTTGGCCATGGTATTGGGTATGGAGGTTTATGATGTGAGTACTATATCTTCCATGTAATATTCAAATTTTAGAAAAAATGAACATCCGTCTCTCACGTATGATATGTCCTACACCTCTTGCTGTTATTCAAGATCCCAGATACACTTTCGCTTAAAGATAGCTAACTGCCAGATTCGGTGCTCGAAACCTACATGCAGTATAACTTGTTCCCCCCAACCCCATAACTTGGAACCTAAGCGCCCTAACGCTTAGGGCCCGACTACCTAATGACGTTCATGCGGGGCGTGGTGCAGAAGCGCGATCTTGTTTCGTATAAGGTTGTTCTATAGCAAAATTGGAGAAGGGTTCTATAGATAGTGAACAGCTTAGGTAGTGTTCTGTTCCCAGCGCCATTGAACCCCCACGTATTAACCGCATCCTATATTCTTAGAAATATAGTGTTCGTACAGGTTTTCAGTTGACGCTATAGGCGGACAGGCATAACTTGGACATCGGGGCCAGCGGTAAGTCCGGCGGTAATGCATGTCTTATGATGTGGTATTGGGGAAAAAGCAAAAGGGTTGGAGCTGGAAGCACCCCTAGGACGCCATAGCAGATACAATTGGGTTCCAAAAAAACCGCACACCTCAATTTTAAATACTTGATTTTTCAATTAACATAACCTTGCGAAATAAATGGGAAGAAATTCAGAACTTTGATAATAGGTTAATTAAATCCCGATAGTAGTACCAGAATTTTTCAAAAAAATCTAATCACGCATATTAACTGAGATATATAATGTTAAAATAAGATACAATTTCATTATATATTTCAAAAACCATAAGGCTTAGAATTAAACGGAAAAATGTAATACTTTTACTACGTTATATGTAATTAGTATTTATTAACTTAATTAAAAAGACCCTGTATTTTTACGATTTTTTTGGATGATGTTATTCATGTTTAAATGTGGTGAGTTTTAGTGTTTTTTGCAAAAATCACTAGAAAAACACCAAAACTTGTCATCTTTGATCATGAATAATTCCACCACAAAAAATCATAAAAATGAGATGATTTTTCTATTACGCAAATAAATGGAATTCTGAAGCTTCTAGCCATTTAAACCATTATAAAGCGTTGAAAGAAGTGCATAATACAGTTATTAAAACTAACAGATTTCACGGTGCAAACACTCAATTTTCACATTTTATAGAAATTTATTACAGGAAAATAAAAACTAAACTTATATTTAACTTTGAAAACAAACAATAGCTTACATACATAACCTAAGCTTAACTAATTTAATTATTTAATTATTTAAGTTTAAAGATTCTAAGTGTAAAATATAAAGTGTGCTGTTTTTTTGTCACCCCACTGTAACAAATTCTAGCACTTTGGTCACCAATGTAGTAAAATAGGGGGGTAATGATATGGATCTAACATCAATTGTCATTGTAGGCTGGATTTACTACCCCTTTCGCAAATAAGAATAGTAAAGATCAAATAACTACTTAGATATTGCTTTATAAGATTTTTATATATACCATCATATAGTTGAAGAATGCAAAGAAGCTGCAAGACAGCATGATCAAGCATTACTGCGGTTTTGACATGGATCTCGCTGGTGACAAATATTCAGGCCCTTGAAATTATAAGGTGATGATGCTGGAAAATACGATTTATCACTAGTTTGCTCTATTACATGGGCAACTCCCCCTATCCAGACATATCCTAAACCATCAAGCAAACTTTCGATCGAGCCAATTATTGCTATACGAATGGATTCATGGACGACGCTATGATGCACATACAGACACAACCGCCGGCTCCTGTGCCTCTGGTGCGAGCCGGCTATGTCACCTCAAGCCAACATAACGCCATATTGTCACCCCGACTAGAAGGATGCCAAATACCATTGTCTTAAACGCCAATAGGGTTCCATCACGGAGGCTTTGAGGGAGGAGTTAGGGTGTCGAGTATGCATAGTGCATAATCTATATTTACATGGCTTAAATGTATCCCATCCACAACCAAAAAAGCAAACACGGCATCAGCATCCTACAGGTCAGGATGGACAAGCGCTTGAACGATCATGCAAGTCAGATAGATCAGTTATTTTTTCGAGTTCGGCTTTTTGATTCATTGGAGGTAATAGACAAAATCGATCACCAAGCTGTGACAGCCATAACGATTAAAATAAAAAAAGAGGTTGCCAGATAAAGAGGGGCAGTTTTTAGTTCGCATGGGGCTATCACACGATAAGTTAGTTGGTGGACCAGGCGGTGAGATCGCATAAGCTTCAATAGGTTTAAGCTCTGGATAGCGCGGTCCATATTTCGATTTTCTGCCGTAGCACTTTCCCGCATTAAAAAAGTAAAGGAACGATTATCAGTCGAGTAGGAAAGAACTGCGATTATTGCTTAAATTCGTTGCTTGTTGGTTCTTTACCATCCTTCATACACTTTCTGCAAGCTTCCTTAAGCTACGAGTAAAGCAATTGAAAGATAGTGAATATTCAATTGATCCTTCAAGATGAAGCGCAAAGCCCAATCGCAAGCTTCAGACCAAAAACCAAGCAAGAAGAAGCCCAAGACTTGTAAGTTGTCTACCCAAAGGATCGCATACCTATCGTATGATTCCAGAAAATTTTGGAACGAAGAGACTGACAACGACCACAGCGTTAAGCAACGAGGATGCCAGAAAGAGATTTAGAAAAGGTCTCTTCGACAAAGACGTCCTAAATAACTACACCCAAGGTTATGCCACGTCTGCGCCCTACAAGCACAGCGTCATCCACGAGCTAATCGACGACACCCTCCTCCGATCCGTCCGCGAGGAGATCAAGAACAATGTCTCATTTACTCCCAAGGAGACTGACATCTACAAAATCCACCAGTCCGGCGACCTGGCAAACCTCGATGGTCTGGACGACGAAGCTCTGGCCAAGCTACCATCCTTACTTGCTCTACGAGATGCCATGTACTCGCAGGCTTTCCGAGACTACGTTGCTACCATCACTGGATGTGGCCCCCTAAGTGGCAGGAAGACAGACATGGCTATTAACGTGTATACCCCTGGGTGCTATCTCCTGTGTCATGACGACGTCATCGGCAGTCGCAAGGTCAGCTACATCCTCTACCTGACCGATCCCGACATTCCTTGGAAGGCCGAATGGGGTGGCGCATTGAGGCTGTTCCCTGTACGTACAATCAAAGGCAAGGATGGCCAAGTTGCGAGGACGCCTGCGCCAGATGTCTCCAAAATCATCCCTCCCGCCTGGAACCAATTGAGTTTCTTCGCCGTCCAACCTGGAGAGAGCTTTCACGATGTCGAGGAGGTCTATCATGCCGAATCGAAGGCGCAACTTGAGAAGGAAGGCGGCAGAGTTCGCATGGCCATCAGCGGCTGGTTCCATATCCCTCAGGTCGGAGAGGACGGATACGTCGAGGGTGCCGAGGAGAAGCTGGCTAAGAACAGTGGCTTGATGCAACTGCAAGGAAACCCAGAGCAGTATGACAAGCCGCAACTTAAGCCAACTACGGTCAAGCAACCAAAGTCAACCTCCCCAGATGATTTCGACGAAGCTGACCTAGAGTTCCTGCTGAAATACATGGCCCCTACCTACCTTACCCCGGACACCCTGGAACAAATTTCGGAACAGTTCGACGAGCTGTCCACCATCACGCTGCCTAACCTCCTCGGCAAAAAATTCTCTGAGAAGCTACGGGACTACGTTGCCGCCCAAGAGGCCGCAACCCTACCAGAAGACAGCGCGGAGATCGAGAAAGGACCCTGGCGCGTTGCAAAGCCGCCCCACAAGCACAGGTACCTGTACCTCCAAGCCGACGGTGCCAAGAACGGCAAATCCAAGAAGGACGAGTCGCCCATTAAAGAGCTCTTGGAAGAATTTCTTCCCAGCCCGCAATTCCGACGTTGGCTTCAAATAGCGACCAGCTGCGTAGTCGAAAGCCATGACTTTATCGCGCGACGCTTCCGACACGGCAAGGACTATACACTTGCGACTGGCCATGAAGGCAAGCCACGCCTCGAGCTCACGCTAGGCATCACACCAACGACCGGGTGGGGCGGCGAAGAGGAAGATAAGGACGAAGACACCGATGATGATGCCGCAGAGTCCGCGCCGGAAAAGAATGGAGACAAGACTAATGGCAAAGGAAAGGCCAAGGCCAAGGCTGAAGCCCCGTCTAAGAAAAATAATAAGCACAAGAAGCAGGATGAAGAAGAGGAAGAAGAGGAGCCAGTAGAAGTTGGCGGACATGAAGTCTACATGGCAGGCGACGCCGACGACGAAGAAGACGCCGCTGTGTACAAGTCCAGCGGCGACGATGACAACATCTTGTTCTTCGAGGGCGCGGCCTGGAACAAGATGTCTCTGGTCCTGCGCGACAGCGGCGCGCTCAAGTTCGTCAAGTACGTCAGTCGCAAGGCGCCCGGTGACCGCTGGGACATCAGCGGTACCTTTGAGGTGGAGGAGGCAGATGATTCGGATGATTCGGATGGGGAGGATGTCAACGGCAAGGAAAATGGGACTGCTGTCGGTGTTCTCGATGATACCGAGGAGGAGGAGTGGAATGGCTTTTCTTCTTCGGTGGACAGTGACTCGGATTAGGATCCGCCATCGTTCTGCGTGGTCTGGACAGTTGGTTCCCGAACTCTAAACACTCTAGAATAGTCTGGAGGTAGTATTCTGCCTATGTTGAAGATTAATAGCTGAGATGATGATAATGATGACGATTCTTTTCGCCTTGTATTTATTTCATGAGCTTGCTCTTTCTAAGTACATATACATGCCAATGGCTTTTCCCCCTCCTAATCTTAGATCTAGATCTAATGTGTAAATGCACACAATACGTATGTACTTGTTAATATGTATGTTATATTCATCATGCTTACTCGCTCATGTCTTCTTCCCAAAGGAGGTAATAATCTTAGCCCCAACGCCATCCGAATGCTAACCAAAAACTCCTGAAGTCAAATCAAGACCAACCCAATGATAATCCATTCATAAATCCAAGTCATAACCCCCATCCAACCGTTCGCCTGTTGTCTACCTCTCTCATAGATCTTTAAGCTCGTCTATGGTTCTAGTGCTGACGAAAGCATGCTTAAGGAAATGAAGCCATATCTTGGTGTTCTTCTTCTTGTGACTCTTGTGGCCCTTGTGCTTCTTCCCCTTCCCCTTCTTCTTTTTCTTCTTCTTGTCAACCTCGAACTCGTCATCGTCCGAGTCGGATTCTTCTTCATCCTCATCGTTATCATTGTCTGATAAGGATTCTACATCTTCCATATCATCAGCATCATCATCTTTGTAGTTCTCAGCAAGGTCTTTAGACTCCGCGTTGGAGGTCTGTCCGATCCTGTGGGCTAGTCGGAGTACACTCCTGACGGTCAAGTCTTTCAACTTGTATATCTTATCGTCGAAGGTCGTGTATTCGACCTTGAATTCGAACTCTTTCGGTTTAGGTTTGTCATGTTTGGGCTTCTTATCTTCGTGCTTCCCCGGGTTCCATCCTAGTGGCGATGTATCGTCATCTTCAATGCTTTCCTCGGCGATATCATTGTTGAGATATGTGAGATTCGCATAGTATTGCGTGAACCCTTTCAGCGTCAAGGGCTGGGGGTAATATGCAGGTCCAGGTGGAGTACCCTTGGCTGGTGCATCTGGAATTCGCAGGTCGGGGTAACTGGGCTTTTTACCGTCCTTGTCCTTGCCCTTCTTCTTCTTCTTCTTGTCAATCTCCATTTCGGGATCACTGCGTAGTTCTAGTTCATGCCATTCCGAGTCAGGCAAAGAGGGATTCTTCGCTTCCGACGTGCGCGTCATACTCAACCAGGTTGGGGTGTCTTCAAGGCCAGTTATATTGTACTCGAAAACACGGAGAGTTGGGAAGTAATTCGGCACAATGCTAGGGCTGATGAGAGTAAGTTGGTACCGCTCAGCGAACGGACCGCCGAGCTTATTCTTCTTCCCCTTGTTCTTCTTGCCTTTCTTGTGCTTCTTCTTTTTTCCAGACTCTTCAAAGTCTTTGCCTTGAATAGGATCCGGCAACTTAGCCCATTCCTCTCGCAGGTCCATGAGATAATCTTTGCTCGACTCTATAGAGAAATCTTCACCCATGGACTCGCGGATATTTGCGCGCTGCGTGGGATTGGTTCCAAGCAAAGAGAAGTCAATCTCCTTTGTGTCTTGAAGAAGGAAGTGGTCGATGTTCATATGGCCATACATAGAACCGACAATAACATCGCGATACTGTTGCAACCACAAAGTGTATTTTTGCCAGCAAGTTTCATGCCATAATTGCTTGCCGGAAGTTCTAGCGGGAGGAACATGTCCCATGAGAATGACTTTTATGCCACGCTCTCGCATGAATTGTAGTTGCACGCGCAGCCAGTCAAACAGCTTATAGCCGGGTTCGCTTGGTTGTGCGCAATCATCGACTCCTGCATTGCGATCGAAGAAATATAGCGTGTTGAGACTAAAGACGGCGAGCTTGTTGGGAATGACCTCAACATAGAACCATCCGCCGAACTCGAACGAGTGCCGTTGTTCTTCCGGGATGAAGTTCTTCCAGACATCGGTGTAGGTCTTTAGAATTTTATTCGGGCCAGGCTCTAATATGTTATGCGGGTATATGTCGTTGTTGCCGAACGTAGGAACAACTGGGACTACCAATCCCTCATCGTCGGAAAATGTGTTGGCAAAATAATCAGAGATCCTTTGGTTCATGGCAAGGATCTCTTTATCGTGGCGGGGTACCTCCTCATCGCTGTCATGCCGGGCAGAATCGCCAGTCCAGACGACGAAATCAATTGAATCTTTCAGGTTGGCCTTGACCCAATCCAGGGTCGCATTAACCAACGTCAAGGGCGAATCACAATCGGACGTTTCCGCGCCGTATATGCCAGCCGGGCCATCGCCTCGATGACAGGCCAAATTCTCCTTGGTGGACGTGTGGGCTTTGTAGTATTCGTCGGGGTGCAAATCTATGCAAGGTACAAGACATTAGTTCTACCATAGATCAACGTAAGATGGTGGTGCAATGGACGTTTGGTGAAATTTACCTGTTATATGGAGGAATCTGCCGTGTAACTGGCGCTGCGACGCAGGATGGTTGGAGTTATGACCTGCCTGCAGGACCTGTTGAGTGCCGATAGTTGGCGCACCTATGACGAAACTCGCTAGGAGGTAGGGAACCCCTAAAAACCACAGGGTCTCCTTGATCGTCATATTCAACGAATTACGATGCTCTCGGAGCTATGGCGGGTAAAGAAAAAGACAATATCATAGCCAGGGGGACACTCATAAGCTTATAGGTGATGGGAAATAAAATTTGTGAAAAAAAGCTGTCGTGTTCAGTGTTGTGAGGATTCCGTCATAGTCATAAGCGGACGTAGATTCGAGAATCGTACCAAATGATCGTCGACTACGCAAAAACAGGGCTAGCTGACCGGCCCAATAAAACTCGCTATTGGATCCAAACGAATGCTTTTTTAGCCAAGAGTTTGGTGCCAAGTGGGTAACCGACGACAGAGGCTCTGACTAAGGTCTCTCAATATAAAGGAGATAAAATCAACGAGAATCCGAGTCATCCTCTTCTTAGTATAACAAGGGCGGCTTACAGGACCCTTTAAAGTATTTCCTTGTGTCCTGTGTATTTCCGTTCACGAGGCTGAGGGCTGACAATAGGCGGCGAATCACAGCGCTGGATTTCGCACGTGTAGGAGGTTAATCGCGGAGAAGACTCGAAGGACTGAGACATCGTGGTACCACCCCTAAAAGCCACCATATAGGCCACACGACAGGACTCAGTTCCACAGTCGCCCGAATTTCAATCCACATGCTCTGGAGAAGCATATATCGTACGGTCTCCTAACGCAGTAAGGGTCATCTGCAATGCGGTCGAAGCAGCAAGCCCATCACCAGGATCATCAGGTGGAGGTGGAGATGATGTCGGACTACATGGCCGAGACGGAATGATGGAAATCAGAGACTTCTTCTGCCGATTTGTCGTCCTCTTCAAGTCAACCGAAAGCCAAATCCTACGTGTGGTGGCCATCAAGGTTGCTGACCCAGGTTGAGACGATAAAGACCGGTCCATTTCTTAGTTCCTTTTCCAGCTTTAGGTGACGTCAGACTCGATGTAGTCTAGTGAGATTGATGGAAAAGACATGACCGAGACGTTGAGTCGGAAGCGGAACTAACCCTATGTGTATTAAAAAATACCTTAGGTACTAACCTACCCCGTTGCGAAGGGAGAACAACACCACAACTATGAAGCATTCTTGTGATGTTGCAAGGTGTTGAAGATTAAGTTGTGTCATGAGAAAGTCCGCATAGAAGAACCTAGTCGAGATCCATAATAAATGTCAGGCCGAGAAGAAAGTTGTTGCAATTGTTTGTGATAAGAGTACCTTCTTGCCTTGTACGTGGAATATAATTGCATGTAATATGCGTCTGTAGTGCAGCTTCCGGCCAATGATTTTCATAGGGTCTTACCCGCGACTAACACTAGAGAAGTGTGCTTATGTAACGGACAGGGGTAAGCCACTGGCACGACGGGGTCACTTAAAAATTTTGTGCGGGATCTTTTTTTACCTTCTCTTTTTAATTCTTCACATTCAATTCGACAGCACATCCGATTCCTAAAATCATTCATGATTGCTCAAAGACGAACCCCCCTCACCGTCTTAAAGGCCGAGTCTAGTGCGAGATCATACCATGCCGTTAGTTTGAGGGGATTCAACATTTTGCAAAACGTTGGGTCCCTATGGTAAAATCGCGGTACATCAATTCATTCTCTTCAAAGGGCGACACGTGTTATCGAATACAGCAAATTCGATATAGAGTTACATTCTGTGTGTTGAAGAAATCCGGTCATGGCGACGGACATAGATTACTATCCACGTCGCTTTGCTTTTGATTTGTGCTGCAACCAGGGGCCTGACGAAATCATCCCGATCTGCAAAGAATGCATGTGCCTCCATACATATAACCGCAAAGGCGCTTAAGACATTCTAAACCTGCTCGTCTGCATACCTTTTCTGCTGTCGCAATATTCTTAATCTCCACAGCGCAAGTAACACTGCAAACCATCAAGGTGAAATACCACGTCTGATTAACAGATCATCTCTCTCCCCAATTCCTTAAACTCTAGGTCCTCCGAGTCATCGACAAGTTCGTATATTCGGTACTCCAGGTTCAGAAACTTTGGTCCTTTGACAACCCTCTTCAGGAAACCCGAGTGCGTTACTACAACAATGCACTTTTCGGGACGCTTGAACAGCCAACGTTTGGCGAAAGACGCTCTTTTCTGAAAGGCATCTTCCGAGTTCTCGTACAACCCGATCTTCTGAGGATACACAGGATCCAGGGTTGAAAAGTCGAGACCCGGCCATTCATTTATGATAGTAGATGGCTCGCCACCAATGTCACAAGGATTGTCCGTCGTTTCCTATTGCCCGGTCAACATTGAACAAAATGAACAATTGGTGTCGATACATGATACATACTTGCCACTCTGCCCGGACTTCGGTAGGAACTCCACGATCTTGAAGCCATTTGAGACTATATTGGACCGTTTGTAGCGTTCTCGTCAAAGGGCTCACCACAATTCGACACTCATCCGGAGTGAATAGGAATTCCGGTTCGAGTTTTGCCGCGAGAGCTTTGCATTCCTCTATGCCCTTGTCGGTCAAGACGGGGTCAGGCAGCTCCCAATCGTGTGTCTATTATGTTAGTTACCAACTGAGGTATGATATGGTGGTTTTGATATGACTCATCATTAAGATCTATTCTATATTAGAGCTCGACTCGATGGCAGCAGGAGTAGACACTTACTATGCAACGCCTCTCCATGACGTATCAAAATAATAATCGGCGCCATTTCACTCGTCAACTCTTCGATATAGCAACTCTGATATTTTCCTTATGCAAGGGGTTGAAGTATAAAGCATGCCAGAATCCGTTTGGCGTGCTCTCTGTATCGATGCATTATCTTTTTATACCTGACTTGCACAAATTATCTGACCACGACACGACTTCCGGTTTGTAAGTTTGCTGTTTGCGAAGCTCAAATACGTTGTATTTGAGGATTTGAGGATAATGCCTTAAAAAGGTAGCACGCAACAAGAAGGCAGACTTTTGAAGCTTCATAGTGTCACATTCAGTTATTCATAAAAAGCCGAATGCGGTTAGCATAGAGGACAAACCCCTTTACCCAGCTCGAATCAGCCAATCAAAGCTTAAGATGCTCGTCATGACAGCTACGCCACCCTGCGGCTAGCGTCACTCCTACATAGTACGTCTTTTGCTTGCATATCGATCAATTTTTAAGTACCACCAAGTACAAAGCCTTGATTATGCGGACTTGCGCCTGACTCTGACTCAACTGTCGGAAGCTTGCTTCCACGATGCCATTTTCAACATCATCTTATCGAAGAAGCATATAGACTCTCATGCTTCTTCGCAGCAGAAATGGGTTTAAGGGAGATTTTGGGGGGTTCCGGCCGGGTTAGGAAGTCCTCCAAGAAGTCCGGCGCAAAACGATCCTCAGCCTCACCCTCTTCCTCGTGGACTTCCTCTTTGCCTCGTCGCAAACCCGGAACTCAGCGCGGGAAGGCATCCAAGGCGGCCGGAGATGACGACGACGACCTCTTCAACGACAAGCTCGACGACTATGGTCTTGTCAAGGCTTTGGCGACCGATATGAACCTGCGCGATACCTCCCAAGCCCTCCTGTACATACGCAGTCACATGTTCTCCCCGATACCCGAGCAGGCGGCCGGAATGAACTCTACAAGAATAGCAGAAGTGCTGAACTATCGAAAGCGCCTCCCTCCCATCGTAACGATATCGCACGCGCAAGCGCTCTTGGTGTCTCCGAGCGCAGTAGAACGAGAAATCGCAGAGCTGGCACGGACTGGGTTCATCCGTAAAGTGGTTGTTCCTCATAGGGGAGACATAGGGGAAACCGTCGTGCTCTTGACGGATTTGGAGCAGATGATTGAGGACTCTACGGGCTTGGACCAGGAGACGAAAGGTAGCCTGACTACGCTCTTGAAGGAGAACCCTGGAACACAGACATTCAAGGCGACTGCCCTTCGTCCATCGGAGGTCGATCAGCTCATCAGGGCCGGGTTCCTGACGATGAATCATGCTGGCGGGACTCATTCGTCGAACACCATGAACCTGTACGCACGGCCAGAAGACAAAATAACACTCACGTCACTTGAAAACATCTCAAGGCAACCCACCGGTTCCCTCGGCGCGGTAGGCGGGGAGGGCGCAATACACAAGGTGGGCGGAAGCGGAGGCGGGTCTCTCGGCGCATCCTGGCACGACGCCGGGGCCGCCGCAGAGCTGAGGCTTGCCGTGCCTGGAAACGGCACGTTCCTGAAACTGCTCTCCGCGGCGCTCGACCACCTCGCGGCACTGCTGGGAAGATCACGATTCCGCGAAGCCCCGGAGACGGTGCTCCGGGATCGGTGGGACGGCGGCATCGCGAAGGACGAGGCGCGATATGCGGCGAAGCGCTCCCGAGGTGAGTTCGCGGGTATCATGGCGGGCCAGACCAAGAAGTGGAGGCAGTTCTACGGGCTCTCTTTCGACTGGGTGCTGCAGGAGGCGGTTGGGTCTGGCCTCGTGGAGGTCTTTGAGACACGCAGTGTCGGGCGCGGGATACGTGCTCTATGAGCTCTCTGTGTGACAGATCATAGGTCATATGTAAGGCACGGCATCGAAAAGGCGCTCCTTTAGATCTGCATTGAACTCGGGACCGGGGATGCGAGTTGTAGGCTGCATTACGCACCACGGACTATTGAAACCAACCACAACCACGGTGTTATTGTGCAGAGTTACACGAGCTTGGTGTCAAGGGAGTGTTTCCCGTATAAACAAATCCGTATAGACAGACGAAGATCAAAGACGTGTCAGAAACACTGCAATGAGGTGGTGTACATCGGTCGATCAGAAACCCGAGAGTGCGCATTTAAAACCAATAAAGTCCAAACAACACAGCGAGCCGGTATCAAACAGATCCGCGGATCCCCGGCAGATCATGATCACGACGAGTCCCCGGTACCGTCGGCATTGACTATAGAAAAAGACCGTCGAGTTTAACTGGAAACGTTTCTAGCAGAGAGTTTATCCAATGGGAAGTTCCACATGCTTGTATTGTGATACGTTTTCATGCCGTGTTGAGTAGTTCATGATAGTCACGTAGGACAAGATAGGTCGATGTTGAAAGCAGCAAGGATTTCAACATGCACCCAAGTCTAGACATTCAGACGTTCCAACAACGCTCAGGCGCAAAACAGTAATGGTGACCGAGAACAAAGAGCTCAGAGGGAAATGACCGTCGTTGCATTGCTAGTTCTTTATGCGGACTTGCAGTTGAAACACCACTTGCGACTGAACTAAATAGTACATACCTACCTACCTATAGTAGTTATCTGCAGCTTCATGTCTATGCATTGTCTTCATCAGTATAGATTCGAACGCACGATTACATAGCACATTCGTAGGAAGATGCTGGACTTCTCAACGCGGTATGGCGCGGGAGTAAGTTTGAAGGAAGACGATTAACCTGTCCTTATTTTAAATCTACTATAATATCTGGCGTAAAAGGATTTTCTAGATCGGTAGTGCGACGCTATGACATTATGAACCTCTTATTTCTCAAGTAATATTTGTGAAGCGGAGAGACTGAAAGGGAGACCAAGAAACATGACCTCTCTTGTTAATATATCTAGCCGTTGTGATAGTATCAAGATGCTTGGTTTGAACTCCTGTCGTATTTGTAAAACTC
Source organism: Hypoxylon sp. CI-4A (assembly GCA_002120315.1). Taxonomy (NCBI): domain Eukaryota; kingdom Fungi; phylum Ascomycota; class Sordariomycetes; order Xylariales; family Hypoxylaceae; genus Hypoxylon; species Hypoxylon sp. CI-4A. The sequence goes on from KZ111573.1 coordinate 77,208, forward strand.
GAGATGGAATTTTGCGTTGGCAATACGATGTCGGAACTTGATTGAAACTCGTGAGCCGGGATCTGGGATCTGGGATTGACAATTTATCCTTAGCCTCATCGCACTCAGTCGTCAGTCGTTAAACCCTTTGGACCCCGAATATTGTCCTAGAGAATGCATGTGAGAGGGGCCGATGTGGACTTCTTATGCTGAGTCCATTTCACGATGGAGATGTGCGGGTTGTGCGGACTAGTTGCGCAATGAGCCATATCTTTGAAGCCGTAGGTAGATAGGGCTTGATCGTCAGACCTCGAACTAAAGCAATAATAGGACCGCGAGATAATAGTACCAGACAGCTAGCGCGTAATCGCAATGTCAAAGGTAGATTAGAGGCACAGACCTTAGGTCGATCACGTACATATTCACATAGATAGTGGGATGAAAGCGGTTAGACAAGAGGTTCGTCGCCCCAGAGTCCGTGCAACCTATTTTTCATAGCAAGGCCCTTAAACGCATGGAGCCATGAAGCACGGACTGGTATTGTAGGCGTAAAATCTTGCAGGATTCATAGCATGGTTGGCAAGTTCCGAAATTACCACGATTATCGGCCTTTTTCCCACGCATAAAAGTGATTCGAGATCTCAAGCCAATAAGCCGCTAAGATACGTACCGCATGACAAGATGTGATGAGAGAAGCTGATGTGCGCGAGAGATCCTTGAGCCCAGCTTGACACTTGATCGTGGGGGACACCCCCCTGAGGACATTTTCGTTAGCCGAGTCAGAACCTCTCCCTACCCCGTTGCCAGGAGTGAAAATTCGGCAGAAGTAGTGTAATTATCATGCTGGACTCGGACGACCTTACGGCCTTGCAATGTTCACAGTCCATTGACGTTACGTAGACAGGTACGTCGTGGGACCTGCGTAGGTGTTGTTCCATTGCATCTGCAACCAACGCTCCCGCTCTTGCAGAAGACCAAGCCCAGCTGGGTGAGCGGTCCATTCGGATCAACCTATCAATCCCTAGATGTGTGCTGACCCGCAAGCAGAAATGCAAGCAATCTGTACCTATGCTAAGAAAACATTGGCCCATAATTTTGGAGAAACGGAAGAATAGGAGATAAGATGCTATACATACCTATCCGAGTAGTAAAACAGGATGTTTTTGGTGTTGTAATTGCACATCCAGTGGGTGTCTCGCAAATGTTTTTCCTGTGCCCTCTTTCAAAAGGGGAAAGTAGCCCGTTGTGGCGGATGGCGAAGGAGTCAGGGGTTAAAACCACCCGGCAGAGCTCGGTTGGAACTCTCATTAAACCCAGTAGGCAATTCTTTACAGACAGCCCTGCTTGTAGCGTGGTTCTCATACATAGTAATAAAAAGGGGTCTGATACCACGGCATTTGAGGCTGGTGGTTTTGCTCTTTGGTTCTGTTTTGTTGGAAAGGGAGACGGAAGAAAAGAAAAGTGATGCGATTGCGACTCTGCTGTCAAACGATCATATAAACCATAACCGAGAGATGGCGTTTTTGACTCACGAAAGTGCCACGAGAAAATGAGACAGGCCCAGAATCACGCAAGTGAAATATCTCAGTTCTAGCGCCATTGATGTGAGATAGAGAGAGCTTTAAAGATCGCCCGAGTTGACTCTCTTCGTGGTACGCGAAGCGACAGTCTCCTCCAAATATTTTGGGACCCCCAAATCCGTAATGATTACAACAAGGGCATCTATCACGACAGGGGGAGCCTGGTCGTGGAGAGCCTGCATATCCAATCCCTGGATCTGGAGCATTAGTAGTTGGTGCATGGTCCGTGATTGAACAGGCCCCTACAACGAGCTTGGCTCTAATTAGCATGCAAGGTACTGGATTGGTCAAGCGCGTATCAGGGGATATTAAGGGCAAGAAGAAAAATAGGTTCGTCTTCGCGTCATTTGGCGTTTTCGTAGCAAATGAGTGGCTTTTGTTCGGATATGGTTCATGTCAAGAGAAGCGGGGACGAATTATCATGAGAAAAGAAAGAGAAGAAAAGACGAACTTTTTAAAGTTAGAATTGTGTAAGCCGACTGGAATTGATTCGACAATTGGATCGGTCCTTGCCTTGCACAACATCCATTCGAAAGCTTCTGGACCACACGCCCGTAAGCCCGCTCCCTCTCACACCCAGACACCCAACCTTCCTTGCAGAGTAGCCCAACCTTGTAAAGCCGGGCCACTTTTCAGGGTTTAGAACTTCCAAGGTTCCCTGCATTTCAAGTGCAAGCACTCAAAGCACCCCTTCCCACCTTAGCAGACTAGACCTACGTACCTGTCTGTCGTCCTCCTCTCCACTGGGTCCATGAGCAAGTCCAGTTTCCTGAACCATCGCGCATGCTTCTTTTGAGAAGATTCATCGTTGTCGCTTGATGGTAACTGCCTCTACCCAAGCTCATCGATGCTTGCCGTTCGTTCCTTTTGACTTACTTATTTTTATCTAATTTTCCATTTTAGCAACTTCCTTCTCGACTTTACTTCTATACCGATTTGTTCACATTCGTTCGCCTTTTTTGCCCACCGAAAATAGAAACAGCTACATCCGTCGTGTCTCTCAGCAGTGTCTCGGCCCCATCATCCACGGGGATCTCAGTGAATAAAGCAAAGCAAAGCAGATAGCAAATCGCAGAGCGGCCCGCAAGAGAAAATTACCAACCACCAAAACCAATCTAATTCTCTTTTGTTCTTTGTATCCGTTGCGACGTCGCAAACCCGGAAATTCCTAGAGCTTCCTATTGACGGCTTCGGGCAATTTATCCTTCTATCTATTTGCTTCTAAGATACCCCAAATTCGAGCATCGACAAGCTCTGATTATACTTGCGTCAGCGCGATACACCCACGCCTTGCGACTAAAGTAAGTTCATCAGCTGCCATGTTTTACTTAGATAGACTGTGTAGATACTTTAAATTCGATTTGGTTTACCTTGAGTACCTATTGACAGATGTTTAGAATAACCTTAGGAACCCCAAAGGAATTCCACTTCGACTCTTGCTCACACCCACAGAGTTTCACCGGTGCTCTGCTTTGTTCGCCATTCGTATCGACATATTCGCTAAGAGGGGTCGTAGGCCACAATTGTTGCATCAGCTCGACCTCCACCAGCTGATTGACCAACCATTCTGTCGGCGAATGTTTATCGGATACCGAGTTTAGGAATTAAGACTGTTTGATTTAGGAATCATCGTGTTCGGAAACTATTACTATGAAACGAAAAGAAGGCCGTTTGAACTCGTAAATTTCCATTCGATAGTTCGAGTCGCAGACCCGAATCGTTTGCGGTTTTCTACCCACATTCCTAAGCCCGCCGAACCGTAGTTAGGACGAGAGCGACACCGTCGACCGACTTTATATCACACCATATTGTGTCAGGCCATAGACACAATACTCCTATCATCATGGCGACTACTTTACCTAAGCCGCGTGCTTCGAATGTCTCTTCATCCAGCAGCCTCCCATCTTTACCAATGACAAAGACGCGGAAGAGTACTGGTGGCTTAGCAACTCCCAGCCATTCTAGAAGTGGGCTCCGAACGCCTTCAGCGAATGTGTACCCCGGTCCTCCCCCATCTCCCGCACCGACCACTGCTCTACCACACCCAAAAAGCTCCCATGGGGTTAACAACGCTGGAAGGACCATAAGGAAAACTGTTAGCATCAACTCATTTCCTCAACCACCAAGCCGTGTTGCAAGCCTTCCCCCAAGCCCTTTATCCGGTGCCATCACTCCAGCGAGGAAATCGCGTACCCCACAGCCGACGTCTAAGATAGCTCATCTAGGCGGTGGTGCGCCCAGCCTACTTAATGGGAGCGGAGAAGGGAAATCACTCCTAGGTGGAGCTGGTGGGCGAAACTCGGATGGACTCATTAGCATCTCGTCTCCTCCACAGAGCCGTAGCTCTTCCGCACAAGATTCATACTCGACATCCGCAACGACTTATGACGACCCAGCTGAGATGGCGGGAACCTCGGTCGGCGATAAACGTGCTTCGAAAGGATTGGATGGCAAAGGAAATGTCCTCGTTAGCGTCAGGGTAAGACCGGATGCTGGGGGTAACGGTAATAACAAACCAGAGGGGGAATGGATGGTAGACGGACGGAAGTCCTTAATAGCATATCGTGGCCGTGAAGGAGGCGATTACTTTTACGGTAAGCGAAGTAGACGGTGTGGCCGACCAGCCAGTATGCTAACCAGCTGATAGATAATGTCTTCACAACACACGACGACAACAGCCGAGTCTACGATCACATTGCCAAACGTTTGGTTCGCCGAGTCATGGAGGGTTACCATGGTACGGTATTCGCGTACGGTATGACAGGCACCGGAAAGACTTTCTCGATGCAAGGAACTGCATCCTCTCCTGGTGTAATCCCACTTGCTATTACCGACATCTTCTCGTACATTCGTGAGACCCCTTCGAGGGAGTTCCTGCTGCGTGTTAGCTACCTCGAAATCTACAACGAGAGGATTCATGATCTTTTGAGCATGGCTGCGGGCAACGCACCAGGGACGGGAGCACAGGAAGAGATCAAGCTGCGGGAAGACAGTAAGCGAGGTGTTTACGCTACCCCGTTAAAAGAGGAGATTGTTCAGAGTCCTACACAGCTCCTACGAGTCATCGCGCGCGGTGACCAAGCTCGCAGGACTGCAAGCACACAATTCAACGCTAGGAGTTCTCGTAGTCACGCTGTCGTGCAGATCGTCGTCGAGAGTAGAGAGCGTATACCCGGCGGCCCGGGTGGAGATAGCAAACGCTCAGGCATACTGCCGGGTGGCGTCCGCGTCTCTACCTTGAGCTTGATCGATCTGGCAGGCTCGGAGAAAGCTGCCGAATCGAAAGAGCGCAGAACCGAGGGTTCCCATATCAACAAAAGTTTGCTCACTCTTGGGACCGTTATTGCCAAACTTTCTGAGCATAAAGAAGGGAAAGGCGGCGACAAAGACGGAAAGCATCTCCCTTACCGAGACAGCAAGTTGACACGACTCCTTCAGGGGGCACTCTCCGGCAATTCACTTGTGAGTATTTTGTGCACGATCCAAACCGGCGCTGCTGGTAGTACGGCCGCGGCGAACAGTCATGCAACCGAAACTTTGAATACGCTCAAGTTTGCCTCCAGGGCGAAGAACAGCATTATCAGTCATGCTAAACGAGCCGAAGAGGCCCTTGGTGCCGGAGGAGAAGGAGGGGCTAGAGTTCTCCTGGAACGTTACCGGATGGAGATACTTGAACTCCGAGGTCAACTGGAGTCTCAAGCCAAGACGAATAATAACCAAGTCGAGGAGGAGGAAAAGGCCAAAGATGAGGAAGAGGAACGTGTCCGGGAAAAAGAAGCCGAGGCAAGACATGAGGAACAGATGTTGGAAATGCAACTTGCACGAACAGCGTTGAAAGAGCGTATTGATCATCTGAACCGGCTGATTCTCAGTTCAAAATCGACAGGAGTCAATACTGGAGGAACGTATAGCGCATTGGGGATTCACCCCAGATTCTCTCAGACGTCCATTCGCACGTCTGTGGCAACATCTACTGGCAGTCGTCCGATCTTGGAGAGAACTGGTTCCATGAATTCTTCATCATCCACCATTGGTCGGCGGTCAGCCGGGCAGCAGCGCTCCAGCACAGGGGAGCAAGCTTCCAATGATGAGGAGGACAGTCTGGGCGAATATGGTGATGGCACGGCTTCTTTGCAGGCCCAAAACCAGGCACTACAAGCGGATCTCGCCGATAAGAACCGATATATCGCAACCCTTGAGAAACGTCTCTTACAAGCTCGACGCGCGAGCTCCTCGCGGACATCGACTGGATTCTCAGCACCGAACAAAGGTATCATGGTCGGAGAAGACCATAGCGTTGCCACGATCCTTAAGGAGAAGGATGCCGAGATTGCAGAGTTGAGAGCGAGACTCGACGACAAAGACCGAATGTTGGGAGCATTGCGTAACGCAGCTCGTTCGAGAGACGCTGCCGAGGCGATCGATACTTCGAGGAACGAAACCAGAAACGAGACCAGGAACGAAATCCGGAACGAGACTAGGAATGAGACTAGGAACGAGACCAGGTCATCTCTCTTGTACGAACAAGCAGCAAGCCCGCCTCCGCAAGGAGCACTACCCGATCCGCCTGTTTCGGGGTCCAAAGTTCGAGGACATTCGCCAATTCGAAAACGGACGAGGAGCGTCGACGAGATGAGCCGTATACTAGACGAGATGATTCAAGATCGAGTCGAGTCTGGTTCTATCGTGAGGGGTTCTCGTGGTAGTGTTCGACTAGCCAACGAGCGTAAACACGAGTCGTCATCGGAGCAGAACAATGCGGAGCTTGAGCCGCTATCGAGGAGCGCACCAGTAGTAAACGAGCCTAAGCAAGTCGTGCTGGAGGCGTAGATATCCCCTTGTGCGATTCAGGAAGCAGCATCCATCATATTTGCGAATTAACGAGGCGTTCCGGTTAGGCTCTGCTTCTACCGTTTGTTTTTATACCCTATCAAATTCATCTGTTTGCTACGCCGAGGGGGGGCTGTGGAACATGAATGTCCTAACGACATCAAGGAAAGGAGGTCGACGGATCATTTTATTTTGCCGTTTCAGAGCCGTCGGACAATGGCTACGTTATCTTGTTATTATCAGGACTTGTATCAAATGAGGCGGTGGGGATAGTGTTGTTATCATTATTTTTCTTATTCTGTTGGCAGAGGACGGCAACGTGGGTAGGGTGGCAGAGCAAACCTTATCCCACCCCCATCTGGGGCTTTCTTCGTTTGTATATTATTCAAAACCTATTGCCGGGGCTCAGGCTCGTTAAAAAGGGGGCGGGTGAAATTATGATCTATAATTGCCACGGAATGCACAGCTATTTTTGAGGCCACTCAGGATTTCATTATTGATGTTTGTGAAACCACACGGGTATGCTTGGAGGCTTGCATGGGATCAACGCCAACCTGACCTAAGTTGAATACGAAGCTGAGGTACCTGATGTGTAGTGCTTTCACGTCCATATTCTCAAAATGTGATATGGGCACGTCTCTTATTTACATTCGGGTTACAAGTGCTAGCTGTGGAAGATGCCGAAATGGTTGGCCTTCCCGGCCAACAAGCTCCCGGAGTTCGGTCGGCTGCATGGTGTATGGATCCAACATGTTCCGATTGTGGTAATTTTGGAGTATCTCTACGCCGACGACTGGACAGCTCAAACGGAACAGTATCCTTTCTTAATCTTAAGCATACCTATGTCTCACATGCCGCCTCCCAGGCTTGCATATAGAGGCCCGATTTGGACTCGATGATTCAAAACAGCACCCGGCATCGGGTTCTTGCACACGCTTATATCCCAGGTCTTTTGGGAATTAGAATCTCATAATATGTTGAGGTTCTGGGAACGGGTGTGTTGGGTATTTGGGATACTGGTTCATGATATACTACATCCTATTTAGGTTGGTCGGCCGTATACTTAAATTGATACTCGGTTCAATACGGGAATTCTTACATTGTAGCATCGTCTTTGTGAGCACATGTGGCCAAGTCCAGCTGTGCATAGTAAGGCGGTCGTCAAACACGCGGTGGGCGCATATACGACGTAATTGCCTATTTTTATCAAACCCTAATCACGAAGACACCAAGCTGTCAAGGGTATTCAACCAGCTTGATTACCCGGCGAGTGAATTCCTTACGGCTTATCCCATTTGTGACAGGATCTGGGGCGGAGAACAACCCCTCCCTCCCGGTAGCAGAGGACAACACGGAGATCTAGATGGCACAAGGAACCAAGTGCTGGTACTCGAGTGGTACTACAAACGATAATCAGGCCGAACGAACTTGATGATAATGGGTCACTCAAATACGACATGTACGTTAGTTGTTTCGTCCATGCTGTACCCCCTTCTGCAACGTGCTCGTCTGGTCAAACCCACTCGGCGAATATAGCACAACTTGGTCCAACCTAACGTTTCGTCCTTGGCCTCTCGCCCCAACACCACTTTAAAGGGAGTTTACTGCTGTGCTGCGGAAGGGCGAACCAATCAGAACTATGAATGAGCTAGATGGAACGATGCAACTCTGAACCGGATGATAAGGCTTGCTGAAAAGGCGGAATGCGGATCATATTTGCCCTCGTGAGCGGCAGAGATCAAATGTCTGATAAGATCGTCGGTAGCCGGTCAGAAAAAAAGTAACAAATCAACGAGACGATGGGAACTATTGCGACGACAAACTGGCACATGAACATAACCGCCTAACCAATCGAGACTTCGCCGCTGTCATCCATGAGGGGCTCCGAGGTATCCGGTGTTAAGAAGCCAACGGGAACCAAGCCGGTCTTTATGTGAACCCGGAATTTGTAGAGCACTTTCTAAAGTGAGCTTGGTGAAATCAGAGAGAGCGGATGGAGGGATTTCAAGGGCGCTGTCGGCTGTCTTCCCCCTAATAAACGAGACCTAAGAATAAGCCACTCAAGCCCCGTTTGCCCATCATCAAGCCTTCGAAGCTCCGAGTAAATACGCCAATCATAAAGGTAACCCTTGTAGCCACTGCTAGCGTTGTTTCAGAAGTTCAGGGGTTTCAAATGGCGATCCTCTCGTACTAGGGCTATCCAATCATGCATCCCCATTTTTCCACCTTGCAGAAGCCAATGGCACAGTGTCACCCGAGGATTGGGGTACGCTATCGGGGCAGTCCGGGCTAAAGGTATGGGGAAATGATGAAATAGAATTCGAAGAGAAAAAAAGAAGAAATGAAATAAAATTTTATTAATTTAGTGATGTCGGTGTTTCGGGAGACTAACAAAATTGCAATTAAGGTTCTTCAGACAGCTAAGGGTTTTTAGCAACTTCTCCTGCTCCAAACGGAACAGTTCGTCTGCACCCACAAAAGCTTAAACCTCGTGGAACAACGTTGACCAACGACATGGTTCGTTGCACATACCGTAGTTGCCGTATTCGAACACAGTCTAGGATGGGATTTGTCCAACATCAATCAGCCTTTTGCCGTTTGTCCATAACCCAAGTTGTACCAGATTAAAAGACTCTCATGATTCGTTTGCACCTTCTTTCCATTAAAGCCGTTGGAGCAAAATTCCACCAAACTTCGTGTTTCCAATTCCTGCAATTCCTGGGGCCCCTCTTGCCCTTGCCAACCCATAACAGGCCCGATGGAGATCAGGAACTCTTAAAATTACAGTAGGTCGATCTTCCTTAGAGAGAAAATGGAAATATGAGTCTACACATCTCTACTTTTTCTCTGGTCTGACATCATCCCGCCTACCCTGCGTAACCACTATGGTGTCATCTTTTTTCATCTTTTGCTTTTCTATCTCACCTTCGCGTCATTCGTACCTATACAACACTTTCCCATTGTGTAGTTCGGCATATTGATTCATTTTTTCTTCTCTTTTCATTCCTTACTCTGAAGGATCTGGTGATACCTTCTTCAGTCACATGCATCGTTCATCTTATCTGTACTGGTAATCCTCGATCTGCGAAATATTTCCCATTTTCTGCTTCTACTTACCTTGTACCTACCTTAGTGTGGTCCCCTATTGCCAAGCCCACATTGATTCAAACGAGTGGTGGATGTACTCTTGACAACCATCGTACCCCTCGGCTCTATTGGACCGACAGCCTGTGATCGTCGTCTTACATCGAGAAAAAAAGGGAAGAAAAAAGCATTGGGTGGTCAATTATATTGGTTCCTCCTCGCCGACTCCCCGTTTTCCCCCAAATTCCTGGAAATATCTGCGCATAAGCAGCGGAAAGGCTACTCTACGGTCTAGTGCCGAGAAAGGAAAACTAGTCGAGAGGATCGTCACTCACTTGTCCAAGGAAGCGATCACCTACTTTTTCCGGTCACGATCATCACCAGCATTCCCTCCAGTTGTCGAAGACATTAGGCATACAAGTACCGCGTCGCACAAAGCCTCGGCCACCACCCGGAGTTTCCTCACTTTCTGCCATTCGAGGTTCACCATCTTCGGTAGTTAGATGGTAAACCAGTTGTTTGATGCACCGCAGATGTAGACAAAATACTACAATACACCATATGCCCGATGCCTGGCTCTAATAGGTAATCGCAATCTTTGAAACAATAACCACCATCAGTCGCTCCTTTTTTACATCATACTTCATATTCTTCTCACCGCTGCCGTAGGGCTCTGCGGCTGAGCTTCTTTTCCGTCATTCCTTATACACTCCTTGTATACCAAAGGGGTCGTAATATCGGGGCACATTTGGATCCCGACATCCCGCGCTATTCCCTCTTAGATGCCGCGTTAGTGAGGTCGTTCTCGACATCACAACCCTACTTTAGAGATGCCACCGACTTTGGACTTATCCCAGAGCACTCATGCCAAGATGATCGTCTCGACACCTCGACTCAACCTGCGGAGAGCCGCCTCATACCAGCATGAAAAATCGACTCTATCCGCATCCTCGTCACGATTCAACTTCAACCATCTGATGTTTTCCCCTCCACCATCACCCGGACTGCCAGCCCTGGTACCCCGTCCCCGGAAGCCGTCTACCGGAGCGAGGCCGAGCCGGGTTTTCCGACTTCTCGCTTGGGTCGCCGGTTTAGCACTAGTTACTATGACTGTTCGAACAATCCTCCTCAAGAATGGACATGTTCCGGTTGTCGGATGGCCATTGGACAATCGTGAGGACTTCGAGATGGTTGGACAGTATGATTTGCCCGACTTTCCCACACCAATTGCTGTCACGGACCGTAATGGCAGGTCAAAGTGGACAGTTTCCATCCCACCCACATACACCTTCCCTCTAAGTACCAAGGAGTATTCGGAGATGTGCGTCAAATGCCAGGAGGTAGCAGCCCATGTTAGGGAACTGCACGGCTATACGAGTCCATCTCAACAAGTGCAAACAGACTATTACTATGAAGATCCCTATTTCTTGGATGTTAGCGAGGCCGAAAGACGCGGGCTCCTGCCAGGGGTGGAGGGTAAGGCGTGGAAAGTGACAGCGCAGGCTCAAGATGGCCACCTAGTGGGGGATAGAGAAGACGGATTGGTTGACAAGAGCACCTGCAAGACATCCTTAACCTTTGTTCTCGAGTCAACAGATGCTGGACTGGGCCCAACAATGATGATGCTATGGATGGCGTATGGCTTAGCGCAGAAGGAAAGACGATCCTTTTTTATCGATGATTCGAGCTGGGCTTATGGCGATTACACCGCCATCTTCAAGGCGCCGCCAATGCCCGAGTGCAATCCCCCGCCGCGCCATGAGATGCTGCCCTGTCCCCGGACTGCGCGCCATTTGGTTGTATCTGCAGCTACAGCGACCGAGACCTTCGGCAAGAATTTCAATGACGAATACGAAAATCTTCATCGAAGTAATGTTGATCGCGAACGACCGATGTACGATCTTGCTCGAGCCGGATACGAGGCCCTATTCCGTTTGAACGACGAGGATCAACCGTACGTAGAGCAGCGTGTCAGGGATCTAAGATCAGCAGTTAGGGTGGTGGAGGGAAACCACAACGACGGTATGATTGTCGGGGTTCATATTCGTCATGGTGATCTTCACCCGTACGAGTTTCAGTACAATGGAGCGTACATCCCTCTGAATTTGTATCTCCAGCGATCTAGGGAGATCGTTGAGGAGATACATAACTTCAGTAGCCCTCTCGGCGGGGAGGACTTGGTGGCAAAACAGCACTCGTTCTCCATCGTCGCTTCGGATGATCCCGATGTATACGAAACCGAAGAATTCAGAGGTGCTGCCAGAGCGCAAGAGCAGATCAAATTGGCTAGCAAACAGCACATCCAAGATGCAAACCCAGACAAGTCGGTGATGCACAAATTTGTCGACGAGACATTTGGCTGGGAGGGTGGATTCTTCGCGAGCATGTTCTGGAATCTAGGACGATCGACTATAAATAACGCGAATGCGGCCGACGAAGTACAGACGACGCTCAAGCCATCGGCGGAGACCATGCGGCTTAGAGGGCTAATTGGACGCGCCTACGTAATGGACCTAGCTGTCCTTGGTCGGGCTAGCGACGCCGTCGTCTGCACTATGAGTGCGATGGGATGTCGCTTGCTAGCGGTGATCATGGGGTGGGAGAAAGCGATGGAGGAAGGAAGATGGGTGAATATCGACGGAGATTTTACGTGGACCGCATTATCATTATCATAGCTTGAAAAAAACAAGTGGCGTGGCGTTTACGGGTGTTTGATTACACAAGAGAGCAAGAAGGTCGGCATCAGAAAAAGACCAAGATATCCTGCATATAGCATAGCCATTTCTCGGCGTTAGGGGAGTAGAAGATTCACAGATGCTTTTTTTGTTGATTGATGGGAAATGTGATATCAAGGCGAAAGCATAGGGTGGATAAATGCATCAGAGACCTAGAGCATGACGCGACTACGCGATTCAAAAAGAGAAAAAGGGAATAGCCCTTCATACGCCTCGCTGGCACCAATATCATTTCATTTGACAGTCAAGTCTCCATGCACTAGATGCTGTATGACATGCTAGGTTACCTACTTAATCGCAAGTGACCCTTTGGAACACCACGCAATCATCCAAGCGATACACTTACTACTCAGAATAACCCGTGCACGCCTCATTTCACACCAAAACTCACTGTTTTCCCTCGACCATAGAAAACCTAATAAAAATGGTAAAAATATTAGGAAAGCTATATGACTGATATTAAAGGTTGTATTTTAAGTAAAGAGCAAGTATAAGTGTAGGTATATCCCTTATTAAATATGTTTAATTTCGGGGGCTAAAGGTAATATATTGGTTTAAAGGCACTTTACTCAGCCAAACTGCAGGTTATACTACTTATGATGAAAATTCGATCCATTTTGCTTATATAGTGTAGCTCTTAGGAGAATTTTTATCTATTTTCAATGAATTATTATGATCGTTCGTAAATAGCAAGTTGATGTGGTTTTGGTGCGCACACGGATTATTTTGGTGGGTTATTGTAGCAACTTCATACGCATGCACAATTGACGAAACTGCAAAAAACACATAGGACTTCTTCCTCACTTCATGCGACAAGCGCAAGATAGTAATGAAAAAGAGAATAAGAAGCCTGTCAGACGTCCACCGCCGCCCACCCCGGCCACGCGCCCGAAGGCAAGACCATGACGAATCGGGGTTGAGATCATCACCACTCTCTATACAGCACCTCGAAATGAGGATACCGCCACCCTTGCGGGCAGATCGAGAGTAAAGAACAGGAGGGCGCAAGACCCAAGTGTTCCCGAAATTGATTTTCACTCTAGGGAGGCGGGGATATTGTTCATCAACCAGGGTGGGATCTGTGCCTTTTTTAAGGAATACAGAGTGGGACGAATACTATAGAAATGATTCTCTGAAGTCTGTTGAGGGGGAAAACGGTTAGCGATCCGTTTCGTTGGTGTTGGTGTGGGCGGTTGCTGGTATGAGGGGGGTGCTGGACTTACATTGTCGACATGAAGAAGAAAGGAAAAGGAAATCAGAATTGGGGGTTCTGCGGCCGCGTTATATAGATTTCTGGTGTAGACCCCCATGGGCGGTGAGTGAATATTTGGCTGGCAGAATTCATAGGCGGTATTGAATTTTCTGGCCCGTTCATTGGTGGTATTTACTAGTGATCCCGCTTTCTTATTCACTACTACATGCACGGCTTCAATTTGCACGGTGCTGGCGTTGCTTGCCTTGAAATTTTCAATTTTTTGCTTGCTAGCTCTGTTTTCGACCTGAGGCTTCTTGGGTCTAGACCAAAGCATTCAATTTGTTTGGGCCGGCTAGTGGTAGTAGGTAACGAAGCGCACGTTGTTAGCTTTATGTCCTTCCGCGAGTCATGTATGGTGCTGATTTTCGTACACGGTTCTCCCAGGCTGACAAGTCCTGCAGCTTTGATCAAGTTTCCCTCGGAGACGATGGACGATGAGTTTCAATATGTAGCGCTTAACCTACTGTCCGCGGGAGCCATGCATTCGCCAAGTAGCAAAGTACGGGAGTTAGGCTGGCAGACATGCACATCGATCAAGAATGGTCACTTCTGTGGTAGATTCTTTGACATGCACTGTAGCCTTTTCGGTCACTGGGGAAATTTTTTTCTCGATTAGTGTCATCACTCGCCTACCTGGGTATCGAGTTAGGCACAGATATATCCCCGACTCTAAGGCTTGAGCCGACCGTTTCTTTCTCGAGTTCCAAGTTAAACGAGTTGATAACCTACTCCGCTGAGGTCATACATAGGCAATACCTGACTATATGATATAAAAAAGGGACAACAGCCCTTGGCACTTCTATGATACAATGATTTGTTTTATAGGTACAGAAAGAGGGTATGTGAAGCGTAGAAGTTACCTCCGTTGAGCCATGCTATTATATACTAGTGAGTTGTTAGTATTCGAGAACGGGGATACGTCCATCACTGCATAGTCTACTTTAACAACGCAGGTCATTCCCCCAAAAATATTCATAGAATCCTCATTGACGATTTTGTAGTTAAAATGTACACTGAAGAGTTCAAGTACTAAAGTTCGGTCGACCGAATATGCTGGCTATCTCGAGAATTGCCAATCTGCTTCGGGTAAAATCCTTGCCCTGGTCTTGCCAATACTCACCGCACCAGTCGACATCATATTCATCATGACCGGCCCGGTATGACGAACTCCAAGGGGAAGGGTTAGAGGTGTCTGAGGTATTTGAGGAGACTGGTGATACACCTGAGTGGCTGTGAAACTGCGATCGCGAGATAGTTACTTTAGCAACTCTCGTATTCGGTATCAAGTTTCTAGTATAACCTCATTGAAATCGAATGCCGACCTAGTCATCCAATTAGGCAGGACTATGGCAATACATGCCGTATGTGGTGCTGTTTCCATCTAGATGACGATGGTCTCCCCCACTGATGATCATTCTGCCGCTACATGGAGAACTCAAGTAGAAATACTTGGAACTGAAAGCTGCAGGCCCGTAGAGGGCTGTGTATTGATAATCATTTCGCCTAGAATGCGTACGTTTTGATCCCGGGACTGCCTATTAGCGGTGCCTTGGTTGGTAGTTGTTTCTATCAGGCTTGTATTGCCAATACGAATACGAGTTTTTATACTCGACTCAATGGCGATGCGAATATGATGGCATAAAGGCTTGCGTCTACTTATGTCTATACTAATATGTCTTAACTATTGATTTCTAGGAATTTACGCATCAAAACGCTTGAATTAAGGAGTATTGCTCTTTTGGATCTTATTATAGACTTGAGTCCCATATACCGCTCTGCCTACTACAGTCATATGTATATTTAATGTTCAAGACCTAATTAGTAATAAGTCATTAATAGTAATAATAGTTCCAAGAAGGGTTTCAGAAGCTATTAATAATGCTAGGCTTCATATGCACAGTTGATAGTTTGATAATTTGTTGGCGATTAAGCTTTGAAATACACGTAGTATTCGAAGGAGAGAAGCAATGCATTATGATGCAATCGACAGTACCTAGGTAGATATAGTTAGCTTCAATAAATGAATATAATCGGATAAGATGTTTTCATGGAAATAAAGGTGCCAAGCCCATCCCCTATCGAATCTAATACTAAATCGTATCATTGTCATGCTTTGCGGCATCGTGCTCGTACGAATTGTGGTTTGTAGGTAATTTTACAAATCGTCGCATTCAGACATCCCATACGTAATTACCAACCTGGCGTGGAATCGGTAGCGGTGTGAATCCAGGTACGGGATTGATATGAGAATTTGTTGTTTGATCATTGGCCAAGAGGATATCGCATTTGGGGTTTAGGTTTGGCTTATGCATGCAAGAATTCAGGGTATCGAATTGAAGAAACCGAAAGTTAAAGTGACGCGAAATGCGAATACGAGGTACCTATGTATCACCCAGCTGGAGGTCCCTGCTGGAGAACATGGGCCGATATTCGACCCCTATCGATTGGCCAATCTCTTGCCATCTTTTACCAAAAAGGGTAGCATGTCGACCCTCAATTTCTGGTATTTATTTCATCTCCCTCCTTAGTTTCCTGAACATCAAGTTCGCTCGCTGTCTAGAGTTCACACGCTACAAAGTGTTTTCGACAATTTTATTAAAAGTCGCAAGCATTTTTTAGCAATGGGGCTTATAGAGGAAATTCAGGGACCTGTGTCCCAGTACATGTCGCAACTTTCAATACCGTCGCAAGTCGGTGTTGTTGTTGCTGGTGTACTATTTTTCGCCGTGTTCCTCAATGTTTTACAACAAGTCCTCTTCAAGAATCCCAATGAACCTCCTCTCGTCTTCCACTGGTTCCCCTTAGTGGGGAGTACCATCACCTATGGAATGGATCCCCCGCGATTCTTCAAGGAAAACCGCGCCAAGGTATATTCTCCTATTCGCGTTGACCCCTGAGCCACTTGATATACTAACAGATATGCGATAGTATGGTGATATCTTCACATTTATCCTCCTTGGAAAGAAGACGACTGTGTATCTTGGAACCGAGGGCAACGACTTCATTCTTAACGGCAAAGTTAAGGATGTCTGCGCCGAGGAGATCTACACCGTCTTGACCACCCCCGTGTTTGGAAAGGATGTCGTATACGACTGCCCTAACTCCAAACTCATGGAGCAGAAGAAGGTAAGCGATTTCCAACGCCGTAAACTATATTGAGGGCCATACTGACAAATGGGGAAATTAGTTCATGAAAGTCGCCCTTACCACCACCGCCTTCCAGTCCTACGTACCAATCATTGCCGACGAGGTCTCTAGCTACTTCAAGAGATGCCCTGACTTCAAGGGCAAGTCGGGAGTTGTCAACATCCCTAAGAACATGGCCGAAATCACCATCTTCACCGCCTCGCACTCTCTTCAGGGTAGCGAAATCCGAAACAAGTTTGACGAGTCTTTGGCTGCGCTGTACCATGACTTGGATATGGGCTTTACACCGGTTAACTTCATGCTTCACTGGGCCCCGCTTCCCTGGAACAAGAGACGCGACAACGCCCAAAGGACCATTGCGAAGGTTTATATGGACACCATCAAGGAACGTCGGGCTGCTGGCAAGAGCGATGCGCAGGATATGATGTGGCACTTGATGAACTCCTCTTACAAGAACGGCGTCAGCGTTCCCGACCACGAGATCGCGCACATGTTGATTGCTCTACTTATGGCCGGCCAACACTCTTCTTCCTCAACCAGCTCTTGGATGATGCTTCGTCTTGCTTCGCGACCGGACATCATGGAGGCGCTATACCGCGAACAGGTTGAGGCTCTCGGTGCTGACTTGCCGCCTCTAAAGTACGAAGACCTTGCGAAACTTCCTCTGAACCAGGCAATCATCAAGGAGACGCTTAGACTTCACGCCCCTATCCACTCTATCATGCGAGCTGTCAAGTCTCCCATGCCGGTTCCCGGTACCAAATATGTTATTCCTACTAGCCACACTCTGCTTTCTGCCTCTGGCGTCACTGCAACGGATCCTACATACTTCCCTAACCCCGATATTTGGGAGCCTACGCGATGGAGCCAAGACTCGCCAATCGCGCCAACAGTGGTGCGTAATGAGGTGGAAGAAGAGGAGAAGATCGACTACGGCTATGGTCTAGTCAGCAAAGGTGGAAAATCGCCATACCTTCCTTTCGGTGCTGGACGACATCGTTGCATTGGTGAGCAATTTGCCAACGTGCAACTGCAGACAATCAATGCCATGATTGTTCGCATGTTCAAGTTCCGAAACGTCGATGGAAGCAACGATGTTATTGGAACTGATTATGCCTCGCTGTTCTCGCGGCCTATTGAGCCGGCGAATATTCACTGGGAAAAGCGAGACTGGTAAGAGGGGTCTTTGGTTCAATGAGCGAGGCGTACTTGATACCTGCATCCTAGAATTCTGTACATACAACAGCATTTTTACTAGACGATGACAATGGCCTGAGACGAAGAGCTTAGGCCGGATATGACATGAGATAGCACAACTAAACATAGAGTAATATTAATATTCATGAGAACTACTATGAACATCCAGAGCTACTTTTCGGGATCCTCTTACTTCCCTTACTACAATCCGTCTCCGCCTCTGGTCTCTTACAGTAAGGGAGAGCTAACTAATGCAGGAGCCCTGTCGGGTACCTGAGACGCGATCGCGGAACCAAAAAGCTTGTCTTGCCCCCCGCACTGATGACGCAGATCTGTCAAAACTCGCATCACGACTCTGCAGGTTGGACTTCAAATCATTGGTTCGTAAGCTCAACGATTTGTATATAGGCTCGTATTGGCGCAGGAATTATTCGTCGGATTATTGTTATGAGTAATTTGTGCTTTTTGCCTCCTTTTATATCCATATCAGGGTCTTTGATCACATCGATTAGCCCCTTGAAACAGCGAAGCAGCTTGGATCATATTGAAACGTCGAAACGTTCGCGCTCATAATTTTATCTTTTCTCTATTCCAACTCGACTCCATCCGTCAAGGCAAGGCAAGGCTGCGTTTGTTTTCATTCAGCGTTACTCGCTTACATTTGCAACCTACATCATAATATCATAATATCAACCATGGCGACTAGCACTTTAGGGCCTCTAGTCCGTTTATGGGGCCTTCACACCGAACAGCTTCCTCCTCCCTCAGCAACAGCCGACGAGCTCACACCGCTGCTCGTAGCCATCCTGCAGGAAGCCGTGCCGTTCATCGACTCGGCCGCGCCTAAGGAAGCACCTAACTCTAAGGCGGACCCCAGGCTCTGGAAGCCGAAGGGGAATCACGCGCACGCGGACTCCAAAGCTCGGGTCGAGGTCTTGGAACGCATCATCCCCGCCGCGGAGCTGGAGAAAGTCAAGGGAAGCAGTCAGGGAAAGGTAAAGGCGGAAACGTGGTGCTGCCGTCGCAGCGTGCACGAGGATAGAGAGGAGACGGGCTCAGCCAGCTGGGACGAGTTCGTGGCGTGCTTCCGCGAGCACCACGCCGAGTCAGAAAAGGCCTTCACACCCGCGTGTCTGGACGCGCACGAGGCTCTGCGGTGGGACTGCAGCGGCGTCGTCGTCGACGACGTCCAGGAGGGCGGCGTCGCTTGGACCGGGCTCCAGCTCCGCGTCGAGGAGATGCGGCATCGCATCGGCAAACCCGTGCTCAAGGACCGCACGTTCCCGGTTCTGCAGGTCACGGCGTCATCATCATCATCATCATCATCATCAGCAGCAGCAGCAGCGGCGGACGGGGACGAGTTCGTCGTCGTGAGCATCCCCGTGCCGGACTTCGGGGAGGCCTCCGACAGGAGCAAGCTGGCCAAGGAGAAGGGCGCGCAGATCGCGTTCTACGTCAGCGTCGAGCGCATCCGGAAGACGAGCGACGGCAGGATCGAGTGGCTCATGGCCACGGCTAGCGACGCCGCGGGCGTCCTGCCCGCCTGGGTGCAGAATCTGGCGGCGCCCGGCGTCATCTGGAAGGACGTGCCGCTGTTCCTGGGGTGGGTTGCTAGGGAGAGGCAGAAGGAGGAACAGCCTGATGGGGAGGAGCAGAGGAATGGTGGTCGGGAGGCGGCACCGCAGGCTTCTTCTACTGGGGCAGAGGCTGATGATGATGTGTCTGCGGTCTCGGATGTTGCGAATTAGGAGATGACTCAGTTGTTGTGACTCGAAGCACGCAATTTCGACTGAGATTGATATTATGAAGGCATTAAAGAGTATAATCTATCATACTCCTGGTGAATTAATGAAGGGTGTGGCTCATAGTGGGGGGTATGCGTGTATGTTTTCACACGACCATCTCGGCGTGGGACGGTAGCGACTTGTTGGAATAACTTGAGATTTAATGATGAATGACCATCTAGGTAATTATCTGTTTATACAGGCAGTTGTTGTTGTAATAAACATAACCACTTTCACATTTAAATATTAACATGGAAGAGATAGCTTGTTTAACAGATGTTAATATTTGAGTTCATTACGATTTCGTCTAAGTTGGCTATAGATACATGTAGCGACCTCATTATATTAATAAAGCTCTTCATAGATTGGTTATTAAGGAATCTTTAACGGACAATAAGACATGAACTGGCCAAACCGACATTTTAAAATATATTCCATTCATTAACATGCAGTACAATGCACTTAAAAAATGTCAGGCTGTCCAGTTTATGTCTTCTCGCTTGCGGGCGGATTAGTTTGATGGTGTATGTGTTAGGTGTTGGAATAATTAAAGGGGAGCAGGAACGCTGGAGGAGGGGTTGCACATCCCACCAAGTGACCAAACTTACTATATCTTATCGATAAATAAATTGGTGCCCGCTTACCCCTCCGAGGTGACTCGTACCTTTTTCCAGTGTGAGTCAAGAAATTTTCGAGGTCTATTAATTTACTATTAATTAGCCAACCCCAATGCCACCAACTGTCTTCCCCATACTTCTCCATTAAATACCGTCAAGTTGTCTAGGCTATTACTTCGAGCACTCTGGGTGCGCAGGTCGCCGTACAGATCAACTTTTCGCTTCACTCGCGCCACAATGGCTACTAACAGCGGCCGTGGTAACATTATCAACGCCTCCGAGGGGCCCAGCAAGGTTGGTGAGGGAGCACCACCTCCTGTCGCCGCCGAGACGAAAGGTGCCGTGAACCAAGCTGCGGGACAGTCCGACGGTGCTGGCGTCCATGCCACCGGTCAAGATGCTGGAGTGGCCACCACTGGAGCTAAGGCCGAGCCCAAGGTCAAGTCAGAGAAGGAGTTAGAGAAAGAGCGGAAGAAGGCAGAGAAGGCAGCCAAATTCGAGCAGAAGAAAGCCAAAGCCGCTGCCCAAGCTGCCCCCGCCGCAAGCAAGCCGAAGGAGAAGAAGACAAAAGCTCAGAAAGCCGAAGAGGAGGCCCTTCCCCCTTACGTCGAAGAAACCCCCCTTGGCGAGAAGAAGCGACTTCGATCCCTCGACGACCCTCAACTTAAAGCCTACAACCCGATCGCCGTAGAGAGCGCATGGTATGAGTGGTGGGAGAAGTCAGGATTCTTCAAACCTGAATTTACCCCTGATGGCAAGGTCAAAGAGGAGGGCTCCTTCGTGATCGTCATACCACCTCCCAACGTAACTGGTGCGCTACACATGGGTCATGCTCTGGGTAACTCTCTTCAAGATGTCATGATTCGATGGAATCGTATGCATGGCAAGACTACGTTGTGGCTACCTGGCTGTGATCATGCCGGTATTAGCACGCAGAGCGTCGTCGAGAACATGTTCGTTCAATACCTATGTTGCGGTGGCTACTGAGAAGCATACATGCTGACTATAAACTAGGTTATGGCGACGTCAAGGCAAGACCCGACATGACTTGGGAAGAACGAAGTTCGTAGACACTGTCTGGGAATGGAAGGAAGATTACCACAAGCGAATCAACAATGCGCAGCGCAAGATGGGTGGCTCGACCGATTGGAGCAGGGAGGCCTTCACTATGGATAAGAACCTAAGTGCGGCTGTGACGGAGACGTTCGTTAAGCTCCACGAAGAAGGAACTATCTATCGCGCGAATCGTCTCGTCAACTGGTGCACCCAGCTCAATACAGCACTCTCAAACCTTGAGGTCGACAACAAGGAACTGACTGGAAGAACACTGCTTGATGTACCTGGATACGACAAGAAAGTTGAATTCGGAATTATTGTCCATTTTAAATACCCCATCGAAGGCTCCAACGAGACGATTGAGGTTGCCACCACTCGTCCCGAAACCATGCTGGGCGATACGGGTATTGCTGTCCATCCTCAAGACGAACGCTATAAGCATCTCGTTGGCAAGAAGGCTGTTCACCCCTTTATTAAGGATCGTCTGTTGCCCATCGTTGCTGATGACTACGTCGACAAGGAGTTCGGTACCGGTGCCGTGAAGATCACTCCGGCCCATGACCCCAACGATTTCGCATTAGGCCAAAGGCACAAACTTGAGTTCATCAACATTTTAACAGATGACGGATTTATGAACGAGAATGCCGGTCCATACAAGGGCCAGAAACGTTTCGACGTAAGATATTCTATCCAGACTGACCTTAAGGAGCGTGGATTATACGTAGATAAGAAGGACAACCCGATGAAGGTGCCCCTATGCTCAAAGTCAAAGGATGTCATTGAGCCTATCATGAAGCCTCAATGGTGGATGAGGATGAAGGATCTTGCTGCCGAGGCGATCAAGGTGGTCAAGGACGGTCAAATCAAGATCAAGCCGGAGACAGCCGAAAAGAGTTACTACAGATGGATGGAAGACATCAATGATTGGTGTCTCTCGCGTCAACTCTGGTGGGGTCATCAGTGTCCTGTATACTTCGCTAATGTCGAAGGCGAACAAGGCGATCGGGCTAGCGATAAGCTATGGTTTTCTGGACGCACAGAAGAAGAGGCACGAGCGAAGGCCGAAAAGGCCCTACAAGGGAAGAAGTTCACACTAGAGCGTGATGAGGATGTGCTAGATACCTGGTTTTCTTCCGGATTATGGCCGTTCTCAACTCTCGGATGGCCTAACAAGACCCACGATCTGCAGACCCTTTACCCAACAAGCATTCTGGAGACTGGATGGGATATTCTGTTCTTCTGGATTGCACGAATGATCATGCTAGGTCTCAAGATGGTTGGAGAAATTCCATTCAAAGAGGTTTACTGTCATTCACTCGTGCGAGATTCGGACGGAAGAAAGATGTCCAAGTCCCTAGGCAATGTCATTGATCCCCTCGATGTGATCAGTGGCATTCCTCTAGAACAACTTCACGATAAATTGGCCCTCGGAAATCTCCACCCTAGCGAGGTTGAGAAGGCTAAGAAATACCAGAAGACAGCCTTCCCCGACGGTATCCCACAATGTGGTGCCGATGCCCTCCGATTTTGCATGGTCAACTACACCACTGGTGGAGGCGACATCAACTTCGATATCAAGGTCATGCACGGTTACAGAAAATTCTGTAACAAGATTTACCAGGCCACGAAATACGTACTTGGTAAAATTGACCAGGACTTCGTTCCCCAGAAGACTGGCAAGCTCACAGGAAAGGAATCTTTGGCAGAGAAGTGGATCCTACACAAGATGAACATCGCCGTCAAGGAGATCAACGAGTCCATCCCGAACCGAGAGTTCAACAAATCGACAACAACCGCTTATCGATACTGGTACAATGAGCTATGCGATGTGTACATCGAGAACTCTAAAGCGATTATTCAAGACGGCACAGAAGACGAGAAGCGATCGGCTATCGACACTCTCTACACTGTGCTTGACAATGCGTTGAAGTTGATCCACCCCTTCATGCCTTTCCTCACGGAAGAATTATGGCAGCGTCTCCCGCGACGACCTAGCGATGAGACACAGTCGATCATGCTAGCTCGATACCCCACATACGACTCGGAGCTGGACAACCCTGCGGCCGAGGCTGCTTATGAACTCGTCCTAGGATGCTCTAAAGGTGTCCGATCCTTGATGGCTGAGTATGCCCTCAAGGATGAAGTCAAGGGTAAGTTTTGTCATTCGCATTTGCAGTTATTTGAGTTGGTACAGGCTAACACGTGGGTCACAGTTTTCGTACAAACGTACGACGAGACAACACACAAGACTGCCATCGACCAGGTCCAATCCATCAAGTCGCTCAGCGGCAAGGGCGTGAGTGACATAGAAGTAATCTCCAGCTCGGACCCCCGCCCGGCGGGATGTGTAGCATTCTCCGTATCAAGCTCGGCGGCCGTGTTCCTACACGTCAAGGGACGCGTAGACATCGACGACGAAATCTCCAAGGCCAACAAGAAGCTCGAGAAGACCCGCGCTGCTATTTCCAAGCAATCGAAGCTCGTTTCCGATCCAGCCTACCAGCAGAAGGTTGCTGCCGCCCTCCAGGAGGCGGATCGCAAGAAGCTCGCTGACCTGGAATCTGAGGCCAAGGGCTTCGAGGGTACCATTAAGCAGTTTGAGGGCTTGAAGTTGGAGTAAGATGTTGTTAGATACCTAGGTAGATAGCTGGGAAGAGTCCTGTCAGAAGTCTACATCGTGGATGGAAAGACTTAGCACCAAGACGAAGATTTGCTCGTCGCGATATCAAGTACGCGTAGCAGCGTAAATGAAATAAAATGATGGAAATCAAGTTCCGACATCCTACCTACCTATCCGTTTTTCATGCTCTTTATTTACGTTAGGTACCTAAGTGACTATATGACTAACTACCCAGCAGCATCCTTCTTCGGACGCACAGTCAAGGGCTTAACGCTGGCTTGCATTAGATCATATGTAGGTAGGTACATACAGATGGCAAAAAGGGGGGGCATGCAGCTAACTTGCGCCGGCCGATTTCGGCGGTTGATTTTCGTCTTGGAAAAAAAAAAAGGGCGCAAGTGGTCCAGAAGAAGCTCGTAGTTGATGTCAAGCATTTCGTTATACATTACATTAGGCGCCTATACTAAAGTAGCGCCGGGAGTATAGCACCGCCCGTCTCTTGAAAGTTAACTTGCTCAAGTCTAGAAGATGCATAACGTAGTTGCTTGCCGGATAACCGTAGCAGAAATGAAACAACAAAGGAGGTAGGTGAGTAGTTATTTGCCTACAAACATGTACACTCAAAATAGTAAAACCAGATGTGTATAATTCAGGTTTTTTATATAAATGCAACTCGATCCTAAATTCTCTCTCCCCTATTTTGAGGAGTATTTAGCTAGGCAGCTACCTAGCCTGGTACCTATTCGACGCCCATACGCCATGCCCTCCCATTCCAAGCAGAATGTTTTGAAACCCTTCATCCCGGATTTTTTTGGTCCGCTCGACTCCTGTACAAAGTATATATATATATATATATATGTGTGCGTAAATGTTTCAAATGTGAAAGAAAAAAAAGATGATAGAACCGATGGGTATTATGATCGCGGCAGTAGCAGTGACAGTGACAGAGAGATATATATGCATTTTGTACACTTGTATCAATCAATAGATCCTCCTCCCCTTTTTTAAATACAACGAACTCGAACGGGAAGGGAAAAAAAAAAAAAAAAAAAAGCAAATCAATCGATCGATCGATCTTACTGGCTGGCTTCCGTGGCAGCGTCGGGGTCGGCCGCCTTCTCGGCCGCCGCCTCTTTCGCGGGGGCTCTGGCGGAGACGCCGAGCTTTTCCTGCTCTCGCTCGACGGAGTGGCCGTTGGTGTTGGCCATGTTCTGGTGCTCCTCGATGCCGTGCTGGGGGATGAAGCGGTGGCCGTCGGCGGTGGGCTCCTCCTTCGCGGGGGTCCAGGCGAGGAAGTCGCGGCGCACCTCGACGTAGTCGTACGCGAACTCGCCGAGCTGGTCGTCGTCCATGCCGAGGAGCTCAGCCTCCTCGGTGGCGCGGAGGTGCAGGCCCGGGACGAGGTCGACGAGCTTGGCGATGATGGCGGACATGACGAACGAGTAGCCGCAGGCGGCCACGACGTAGGCGATCTGGATGTACATCTGCGCGTAGCGGTGGTCGAGCCAGCCGCCGGGGAACACGCCGTTGTTGACGCCGTCGAGCCCGATGATGTAGTTCGCGCCGAAGAAGGCGTTGAAGATGAGGCCGACGATGCCGCCGATGCCGTGCTCGGCGAACACGTCGAGGGAGTCGTCGATTCGGACTAGGAACTTGACTGTTTTTGAATGGTTAGCAATGTAAAACGTGCACGCGATACAATCAATGCAACATACCTTTTGTACCAAAGTTACAGCAGACACCAGTCACAACACCAAGAATGATAGACGCCCAAGGGGGGATAAATCCAGAGGCGGGCGTGGCGGCAACGAGACCAGAGATGGCACCGGAACACCAGCCCACCATGGACCACTTCTTGGCGAGGCGGAAATCGAGCAGACACCAGGTCATGGAGGCGAAGGTAGCGGTGAGACAAGAGTTCCAGCAGGCCATGGTGGCGCGCAGGTTAGCACCGAAGGCGGAGCCGCCGTTGAAGCCCAGCCAGCCGAACCACAGGAAAATGGTGCCGAGGGTGACGAGGGAGACGTTGTGCGGGCGGAAGTTGAGCATCATGCGCTCGTGGCGGCGGCCGAGGACCCACGAGTACGCCAGCGCGGAAAGGCCAGACCCGATCTCGACGGGCCCGCCGCCGGCGTAGTCGAGAACGCCGTAGTTGTACGCCCACCCGTTCACGTTCCACACCCAGCACGCCAGCGGACAGTAGACGAGCGTCGCCCAGAAGAAGGTGAAGACCATGGCGGGCAGCATGCGGCCTCGCTCGGCCACCGCGCCGATGACTAGGGCGGCTGTTACGCCGCAGAACATCATCTATTTTTTTTATTATGACTTGTCAGCACACCTTCTTCCCACGTTGACAAATCCCAAGATGTTATATAAAAAAAAAAAAAAAAAAAAAAGGAGCTTACCTGGTAAAAAGAATACAGCAGCTCCGGGATCAGCGGCGAGCCCGGCGAGGGCACGGCGAGGGTGTTCATGAGGCCGAAGTGGTGCAGGTCGCCGATGAAGCCGTTGGTGGCGGTGGTGCTGAAGGCGAGCGAGTAGCCCCAGAAGTACCACTGGAAGATGACGACGCTGAAGGACATCATGACCACCCAGATCAGCGACAGCGCCGACTTCCGCCGCGACAGGCCCGAGTACAGGAACGCGATCCCCGGCACCATCAGCAGCACCATGCACGCCGACACGAGGATGAAGGCCTGGTCGCCCGACTGGTACCACTGGTTCAGGTTTTCGGTGGCTGTTGGGAGAACGGAGGGTTAGTTTCTTTTTTTCTCGTTTCGAGACCAATTCGTTCGTTCGATTCTTTGGGAAAAGAGAGAGAATCGAAGTCGGTTTTGTAAAACATTTGTTACGTACTGGAATCTCCGCCAGTTTCGGGGTCGGTGCCGTTGAATTCGGTGGGCGCACCCGTCCACGAGTAGGAGGGCGACCACGACATCTTGTCGGGTTATGTGTATATAATTTCGAAGTCGAAGGTAGTATTTAACGGATCGTGGCCAGTTAGGTGGTGAATGTAGGCAGGTAGGTACGTATATATTATCGACGAAGGGTTCGCTTCCCAATGACTAGGTAGGTAATTACGTAGAATAGCCTACGAATGATAATAATAATGATACTATTATACTACTCCTACTCTTCTTACTTGGAAACAAGGCTTTCGAAGGAGAGGCGACAAGAAGGATAATGATGATGATGATAAAAGTAAAGGAAGAGAAAAATAGACATCAGACATGAATAAGTTTTTTTTTCTCGGTAAGAATTCCAAAGCAACGTGAGATCTACGCGATATATATGAGAGTACCTACCTACTTACAACAAGATAGATCGACTGACAAGATACATAGTAGACGAAAGCGAAGTGGAACTCGCTGCGTTTTCTAGACTGTCCGGCTAGACCTTAAGCACAAGAGAGAGTAAAAAAAAAAAAGGACGGAGCCAAATTTGGGATGATAGATATAGCTATCGGACCAATCACGATCAAGAGTCTTACTTGTAGCCGTGTGGTAATGGGGTACCGGGATATAGTTGAAAGCTTGCTTGCTGCACCCCAAACCCTTGATGATGGTTGGGTACCTGTTGGAAGAAACTGGAACCTGATCTAAAGGAGAGGGACCCCCATGTACTATAATGTATGTACCTACATTTCAATGTTGTTTCTTCTGCTTGCTGCTGGTATCCACCGGAGGCTTACATGCATGTATCTTTAATGCCTCTTGGTGGATGACATCTACTGTACATAGTAGGTACGATGGTAAGCGACATCGCAGTTAGTATATACCTATGTAGACGGAGATGTAATATTGGTCTAATACGCTTACCGATGCCATGGCATAACATCTTATTTGTCTCTCTCCAAAATCCCAATGACCACATCGACGGTAACGGGTAGACAAAAGTATCGGAAACATGGATATTTGCACTAGCCATCTATCGGTATTAATACGAGGCTCTGCCATCTTGAATTAGCATTTCCCGGTTCCAATCTTTTCGGGCTTGTGTTTCTCATCCGCTCTTTAGATCTCGGCTTTCGTTTCACACTATTCTATATGGAGTGTGTAGATACGGGGAAGTATTTGGATCCATCTCACTCACGTTACGTATGGTGTATGTGTGTAAGTCTGTGGCTGGGCAGGGTGGGTGATCTCGGAGAAGCTCATCATTCATCTACGCTGTATTAGCAGAGGTACCTTACCTTACTTATTATCGTCGTTCCCATTCTTTTCCTTCTAGACGACACGCTGGATCCTGTGGGGTGCGTGGAGCTAACACGGCATCTGCAATTGATGTCAGGGGATTGCCATTCGTTCGTTTGCTTCGCCGTTTACCTTTTGTATGTATGGCTGAGACTTACCAATTGCTAGTCGACGCCAACTAGGTACCTACCTGCATTGCATATATTCCATTGTCTCCATAGTGACATACAGGAGCACTAATATAGTTCCTGCTGTTCCTTTCCTACTTCGAGTTGCCATACCACAATCTTTAAAAAGTTGAGATTCCAGCATTTTGATTTTTTTAATATATCAATCGTTGTCGTCAATCCCAAGTCCAAGGGTCCCCCCCCCCTCTCTCCCTCACATGCAGGTTAAGGTCGCTTTAGCCTTGTAGGTACCGTAGTTAAAAAAGAAAAAAAGCTCGAGCCCCGTTTGGGGCGTCGAGATCGCGTGGGACGGGAGTATCTGTTACGAAATAGTTTGTCCGCCTTCCAGCAAACCATTTGCAACAACCTCGACGCGGACGAATGAGAGGCTCGGTTCCTCGTCCCGAACAATTCCTATCTCTCTGATCGCTTTGGGTTCGAGTCGCGGAAAATGGGGCTGAGATCGGAACGGACGTCTGGGTCTTGCTCGCAGGGCGCGCGCGCGCGCATTTGTTAAATTTAAGCTACTTCTACATAGAGCTAGGGTAACCTCTCGTCTGGATCATCGCGCACACCGTCGAAGCTTAACTTGTTGGTTAGCCGCATCGCTTCGACGTCGCAACGTCAATTTGCGGTAGGTTTGTTGTATTGGAAATCATCTGTGCCTATTTAATAGTTCCAAAAACTTCTTTACAATATACTTTGTAAATTATTGAATCGATCAGACTAGGTAATTTAGGTGAGAAGATAGTTCATGCTTCCCGTGTCTTTGAATTGAGCCTACAAAACTTTGTTGTTTTATTTTTATTTTCCAGCACAGATCAGAATTGCCCAATGTCTTGCCCAGCAGCTTCACCCAGAAAGACAGGGGACCCATACCTAGGTACATATCTAGTGACCGGGGACCGACATTAGAGGGCTCTAGGTTCAGTTGCTTAAAAATTCCCAAAGTACCCCCTTAACAATTTCCGCCCACTTGTTCCATCTAATTCGGGTATGAATGATGTCAACCAGTTAGAAAGCCCGCCCGCTTCTCGGTCAAGTCAACTTACATAGTCGTTCGATCACACGTGCGTTTGTGTTCCTAATCAATGTAATATACTACTGTACCTCTCAAAAAAGGGTGCGTACAACATCAATGTCACCTATAAATACTTATTTTTGCTTTCTGTTTCTAGAACACCCATCGTGTTACAGTCGCATGTTCAGACAACACGTAACCGCATGAGGCTGCCGGAGATTAAACCTGCTTACTTGTGTGCTTGGGCTGGAGAGCTGAACAAGAGAGAGAGAGAGAGAATTGCCTCCCCAAGCAAAGATTCGTTATCATTCGAAATGACAAAATCGGCTCCATTGATCCCCCGGAAATAAAGTGACGACCCGCAGAGCTTCTAACTCGACTGGGAAAAGTCAGCTCAGGGTCTTATCTTTGAATTATCAACCAATGAGAAGCTTCTCTTTTTTCAATGATTTATCATTCCTCCACCAAATCGCGGCTTGGCATCTGTTTGAGCTTGACGTATGCACGGTTACGTATTCG
This sequence comes from Hypoxylon sp. CI-4A, assembly GCA_002120315.1. Taxonomy (NCBI): domain Eukaryota; kingdom Fungi; phylum Ascomycota; class Sordariomycetes; order Xylariales; family Hypoxylaceae; genus Hypoxylon; species Hypoxylon sp. CI-4A. The sequence continues at coordinate 106,992 of KZ111573.1, forward strand.
TGTTAGCTTAGGTTAGGTTGTTCAAGGTCGTGTATTCATATGTTCGAGGACATTGGTTTTTAAATTCAAAAAAGCTTTTCGTTTTGAAGGTTGAAAACATCTCGAATGTCTCTTATAGCTGAACCTACGTCATGGATAAGGCTAATCTATCGGATCGAATTGGATAATTCAGACAAACAAGCAAACAGACGGTATCACGGAACCGTTAATAATAATAAGTGCTTAATAGCGTAAGTTATCACATCCATTCGGCGGAAAGATGCGAGTATATAATTACATGTGCCTTGCATTCCTATCTTTGTAGAGGGAAGTATTTTGGGAAATAAATACCCTCGGTAAGACTGATCTCGTCCCCTTTAGTAAGCTGCCATAGCTATACTGTGTATAACTAGTTACCTCAACTACCTAAGATAATGCAACATCTGGAAAGTCTTGCTCCAGTGTTTCGTATGGCATTCTGTTTGCTATCCTCCCTGGGTTTTACCGAGCGCATCCGCATGACGTCTTGTCAAGCCAGCACTTGATAGATGATCGGGAAGAGCCTCGTCCATAGGAACCTAATGCAACCTGAACGCCTAACCGGCCTTGTCCGGTTTCCATCCTTAATTTGCCCTCCGATTTTTGGGTATCACGATAGAAGAATGCAAGTGAAAGTGAAAATATGAGGAGAAAGGGAAAAGCCCCTCACGCAACGCGGAGGGGTTCTGTTGGCGAGTTCCGGAATACGTCGTAACTCAGGATACGAAGGTCGTAGTAATGAAGCATGAGGCGGTACCGTCTTGGACCAATAGCGCCGTCCGCCAGCTTGATATTTCCCGAGAGGGGAGCCGGCGCAATGGCCACTCCCAGGAGCGGGCAAATAGGCCGCAAGTGAGCATCTTCCTCCTTCTTAGTGGGCAAGATAGCTTCGACCTTGAAAGATCGCTTGAACGACACCTTTTCTTTCGGCTTCGTGAGCGTGACAAGTGCCACGCGTCCGCAAAGCGAGCCAGCAACTACTAATGACAGTTCTGGCACGTGAATGAGGTTGGCTAAGCGTTCGTGCGATCTTCTCATCGCAGGTATCACTGCGCGGGGAGGGCGAGATTGTTCAATCACTTTTTCAAACATGATGCCCGTGCCATCTTCTTCGAAGCTGCGAAGCTCAATGTCCATTTCGTATGTGCGCATGATGCTGCTCCCATCTGGCAGGATAGTCTTATTGCCATCAGAGCTCGACGACTGCGCTCTAGCACTTTCATTAAAAAGCGGGAATTTGTTTCCAATGTCCAGAAGCGAGGGCAGTGTTACGTTGGCCTCGAAGTCGAACCACGAGCCTTCTGGCAGTCGTCGGTGCTCGAGGGGATTGATAACAAAATGATGGGAATTATTGCTCCTTACCCACGGATGGGTCGTCGAGGTATTCTTAACGTACTTGATGCCCTGGCTGATGTCGATCCAGTGTCCGATCTGTTTGTTAGCCGCGTACTTGGCTTCCGCGACCGGCAGACCAAGCGCCGAGGTGTAGTCCTTCGTCGGGAGAAAACTGCTCTCTGGTAGTACGAGCACACCCCATCCCATATGAGAACTTCCCTAAGTAAGCATGTTGAGCACATCGTAACAAGTAGGGGACACTTACCTGGACGGTCGGTCAAATAGATTCTGTCTTTCTCGGCGACGTTGGCTATGAAGACCGTTGATGGTTACAGGAGGCCTTGCGTTGAAGTGCCAGAAGTCCATCAGCCAAAGGGTGCCGTTGATATCGACTGCCAGAACCTTATCAACATTCCCATCGGCGTCGCTGCTCAAGGCGATGTTGGGAATATTGGTTCCTGTACGACCCGTCCATAGGACGATCCTCCAGTTGGCCTCTCGACATTGGATTGCCTTTTCTACTCCGATAGTCTTTGATACCGAGGCAGGACCCTTGACAGAGCCTTCTTGATCCACAAGGTTACCATTCTCATCTTTGATAATAGTTCGGAAGAATTCGTGTGGATCGACATTGGGTTTATGCACGTAGGGGTGGCCTGTCAAAGCAAAGATGAAAACGTAGACATTATGAGTATTAGAGCTGACAGCAATGACGCGAGATTGCTTATGAATTGCTAGTCCCCAGGCACTTCTCTCCACGTTTTCGTGAAAGAAGGGTTCCGGGATGCTCTTGGCGGCCCGACCGGTCTTCTCACGCTGCAGGAGCTCCTTTTCGATAAGATGAGTATAGTAACCGATAACGTCGCCGTTGTCGTAGGCTAGAAGTAGAATTTCCTCGTTTCCAAGTTCACCAACAATAAGATGGTTCACTTGGTGCCCATCGCTTGGATCCAGATAGCCGCCAATCTCGGCTGCCGTCGAGCTGGGCTTCGGTCGTAGGATTAGGTCGGGCTCGGGAGGCAGGGCGTTGGTGACGCAGCTACGAGGTCGCGACACATAGATCCTGTCGCCGTAGGCCACCATGTAGAGATTATAGACTTGCGATAATGCCGTAAGGTTTAATCGCCATGTAGCAACTCGCGGCGGTATCTGCAAGTCGAAGTCTTCCTCAGGCTCCTCCTCCTCAGTCCCGGGCCACAGCTCATTCAAGTCTATTTCTAGTTCCTCCGAGGCCCAGTCTTGGTCGTCGGTATCATCATCTTCGACATGGTCACCTTCATTGGCTCCATTTTCGTTGGCATCGTTTTCGTTGGCATCGTCTCCGTCGTCATCGTCATCGTCATCATTGTCTCCATTGCCATTCCCTTCGTTGGGGTCAACGTTATATCCATTGAGTATTATATCGACCTCGTTTCCAGTGAGTGCGGGACCACTCTGGAGGAAAGCTATCACACTAAGTTGTGTGTTGCCAACACCGATAACATTAGCATTAGCATTATCGTCTTCTGAATCGGGATCCGGGTCGTGCGGGCTGGAAAGGGTAGAGGACTCGTAAAGAATCTGGACTGAACTAGGGATATTGTGCTGCGTACACAATCCAAGTTAGTAAGTAGTCTTGTCTTGCGATGCTTAAGAGGTTGGAAATGATGGATAACCCACTCGCTGGCGACCAGTTTCGCAATGGCATTTGCCCACTTGAAGAAGCCCCTCGGAGCTCGTGAAGCGCGCCATGTCATCGCAGGGTGTTGGCTCTTACTAGTAGGGTCAGGCAGTTTGTAAGTAAAGATGGAGGTGGGTAGGATATTCCTAACCGATTTTGTAGTGCGCAAGGGAAAGGCAATGGATTCCCTTGAAGTCATAACCACGGCTCATGCTCGATGGAGGATGGAGAGTGGTGGATGATGGATGGTGGATGGTGGATAGTGGGGGAAGACAAGAGCTGAGGTTTGATAAGGACTATCTTGGTCAGATAGATGAAGCTTAATCATAAGGCAGGGGGAGCTTTCCTAAGGGAAGCATCAAGGGACCACTGCCGAGAACCCCACCAACTGTTAGTTACCTCATAGTACTAACTAAACCCTACCTGAAGAACAACACTATCAACCTGGCTACTGTCAGACCAGCCAGATCAAAATGCATTCAATAATTGATGTCTTGGTGTGTTATGGATGTTTGGCAATGTGTTTTATGTGGCAGTGTAGGTACCTAGAAGGCGTGGCAACGAACATGTGCAGTCAAAGTGGGAGGTGTTGAGGATGATGGTCTTGTACAAGTGGAGAGTCAGCAGCAACGATTAAAGTGCATTTAGTTGCATTAGGTAATTAACATCCACCAATAGCAAGCTCATGTTTCCCCCTCCCCTGTCTCGAGTTACACTTGCTACCTCAGCCTTTTTTCACGCAAACTGGCAGGCTGCTTCCAAAACATCACTTCCTGCCTTGAATTGAAAGCTCACACATCAGTCCAAGAAGGACCAGCTCTTTACTTCAGAGCTCAGATTGTTAACAGAGAAGCTCAAAGCCTACGAGGTACCTATCTTCAGACATATTTGTGCAAGTCGGAGGCTAAATCGTAACGCTTTGACATGCAATAATTAAAAACCTGTCTTTGCGCCTAGAATCCTTTGATATTGGCGGGACATAGTTCACATCATTTGGCTTACATGAATATTTTAATAAGAACCAAATACATTACCTAGATATATCCTCATACGCAGTATCTGCCTGAGAGATCTACTCACGGGTCTTGCCAAAGATAGCAACACATGAGTAAGTTTACATCTGACATCCATGTACCATATCAACCCTTCTTATATAATATTCCCAGACTTCCAGTGTGTTCCAAGTGCTGTTCGTTGCTGCAAGTATGTGGCAATGCAGATGACTCAAGTCTTGGTGAACATACCCTTTCAACCAGCACCCAAGAAAAACATGACAACCTGCAATGTAGCTAATGTGCTTATAGATGGCCATTCATAACCCTATTAGGGATTCAAGTCGCCTATGGCCCACCAGTGTTTTTATGGCATATTTCAAGTTGCCTGTAATCTCTTACCAGCACATCACACATCACCACCCCACCCCTCCGCAAACACCAGTTAGATTATATAGCAGGATAAAAGTCTAAAACATCACATACGACCATAAGATCTGGAAAACTCGGGATCCCGTCCGCTCTCCCATAGGATAAACCAGATACTGCTTGACTAGTAGTCGGGTCGGTGACGACCGGCGAATCCCAAGTGTTGTATGTATGCATTTCACCTTTTTGTCATGTTTTGTTTTTTCGAGCCTAGGTGCTCGTTTATGGGGGCCTGGTTTAAAGTCGGCATCGTTGTCGTTCATAAAGAGAGCCCGAGGGGTGTTGTTGCGGAGAGAATCGTGATTGCCGTTCAGTTCTAGATTCCTCTAGTTGGTTCTGTAACTAGCGTTCATCAGTGACCACTTTCTTATTATTTAAAATGTAGCAGGTGATACTAGTATATAAACTCAGCAGGCTCGTAATGTCACGATACTAGGTACCTAGTTGGTTAGTGATTGGGACTATGCTATAGTTCGGTTGTGGTAAGAATTGCTAGTATACGATGCTTGATATGAGGGGAGCAGGGAACGATGACCGGGTGGACTTGGAATGGACATCTGGTCTCCTCTCCATAGCGCCTGGGACGTTGGGAGAGTGACTTATGAAAGTACCGTTTAGGTATGTAGGCGTAGGCTACGCGGGAACTTGTCCACTAGGTACCCTTCTATCCCAATCCCATGCTGAAGGGGGAGTATTTGGAGGGGATAAACTACCAAAGGCGCTTGGCTGGAAATCTGCCGTGAAGTAGCCGTTTCATAGAGCCATGTTGAGTTTGAGGACCTGTCTCTCAGCCTCCTCTTCGTCCTTGTATATGAATGTCTAGCTTGTGAGAAGGCACTCAATAGATCTGGTAATTGCCTGGGTAGGTTGTCCGTGCATATTTCAATAGGCAGTAGGAACGTCGATGTGAGTGTAGCTACCTAAGTAGGTAGGTAGGGAGGTAGGGAGGTAGTTGGCTGGCACTAAGATGGTATTATCTCTAACTAGTCTCCTGGTCGTTATAGGTAGCAGTAGAAAATTTCACTCGTATTTAGTCCTAGGGGTTAAGCACTCTGGTGGCTGGGTGTAGTGTGACTGTGCGTATGATTGGTATCAGGTAACTTCATCGTAGATATATTTTCTTCGATATGATGGGGCTTAAAATCAATGGTTCTAGATTCTGCTGCCTTGTCCACACAGTTTGATATTGCCGACACAGTAAACACAGCTGTCAGGCATAACCTAGTGCTCTACAGTTAAGAGTATCCCCTGTCGCCCAAGGCAGTATTATCGGAGGCAGAGTAGAAATTTGACGAGTTTTCTTTTGGAGAGCAGACGGATTTTACTCGAGTCGTAGCTAGTTTATATCTCATCTGTCTGACTCGTCGAGACTGGAGAAGTCTAAGCGAAAGGACACAGTCTGGAGGCTGTGTGATACTTGCTAGGAAGTCTTCGGGAAGAGAATCAGGTACTGTTATGCTAAGCTACGAGAGAATATGCCCAGGTAGTAATTATAAACCCATAATCGAATTCACACTATAAAAGGGGCAAAATTCATGTCGATTGCGGGACCAGCAAGACCAATTCCACAGTTATCTAGAAGTTGCAGTGAAGTTGCAACACTCCGGACCACCCCCCAGGCTCAATTGCTGGTCAATCGTCTTCTCCAAGTCCTCACGATACTTTTCAAACAAGATCGCATGAACGCAAGTTATTCGCACTAGGTAGGTGGCACGGCATCTACAACCCAAAAAAACGTCATCATGCCCTCATCTTCTGTGTGCGGCCGGAAGAGAGAGATTGAAGAGGAGTAGAGTCACACTGGAGGCGTCGGTGGTGGTGGTGGTGAGGTAGATGTAGAACGTACGATAAAAATAAAAAAATTCCGTCGGAAATTTTTTCGTTGTGTTGGTAGATCCCATCCGACTTTTATACCTCAGGTACAGTTGCATACACCATCCTCCTCACTCAGCTAGCCACTGTTACCACCAAACCTACATACACCCCACGCATAATGGAAATAGGTATTGACCGTATTTCCCCCCTAAGCTGGGAAACACGTACCCGTCTCTTGGTCTGGTCGGCGACCTCCATTTTTCGAAATGCCCCCCCTTGGCTTATCACACCAGCCGAGGGCGATCCCGCCACGGCCCCATAGTCTTTTTTCGCCTGTCTATCTGTATTTGCCGCCTTAAACAAGCACGACAGGGGGTTCTAGACTCGAGTTTGTACGCCGCATGTAAACGGAGGGTCCGGTCATTGTATTGGTTTCTGCAGGGCCGCTGACCCACGTGTTCGATCGATCGTGAACCTAAGCCGCAACATCGACCGGCCGACCACGCATGCGGCTCAGCGGCTACGTCGCTATGTCCGAAATTCAGCGACCAATCTTCCGCTTATTCCCCTTAGTGCTTATGGTTGAAGCATTTGCCCCTGGCTTTGTGACACCGTGGTAGGAATATCACGAGGCGAACGACGTCTGATCTAGACGGGACTGTTGCACAAGCGAGGATGGACGAATCTTGCCGCTGCAAGTTCTCCAGTGGCCGGATTTATGAGATGGAGAGACTATAAAAGCGTCGTCCGACCCCTCATGTCAAATGTGATGAGTTCTCATCCATTTCCAGACAGAACACATCCGATACCGTCTTCGCATCCCTGAGTGTCTTGTCTATCAAACCGATGGTGCGCATGACGCCTGGAGCTTCGAATGCTCTTCATGCGCACCTGGTATTTCAAAAAATAAAACAAAATGAATAGTTCCTTTTGACGACAAGATCACCACAAGATGTTTTCTTAAACAACAGCCTTAGAGGAACCAATCTCCTTAATACAGAGCTGAGTCTGTCGCCGGTGAACAAGGCTGTCAGACCGAACCGCACCGCTTGCACACCGGTTACCTTTCTCGGTAATATACAATCCTCACTCGACATGAAACGGGTTTCAAGTTCACATGACCCGGTTTCGAACACAGCCCGAGCCCCTAGAGCACGTGTGATTGGACCGGACATTGGTGAAGAAGGGCCTCGTTCTGAATAGAGTCGTATGGATCAACTATTCGCCCAGGTCTGGTCGAACCAAACTTACTAAGATGACGTTTCCTTAGATTGCTGTCGCCTCGTCATTGGCACTTCAGCTTTCACCTCCCGCGGGAATGGAATCTCGGCGAACAGTCCATTGGAGCGCTTAGAAATCCATAGGAGACCGGGTCGTATATGTCATCAAGAGAAAGGGATGGGTAATCTCCCGGCCACGGCACATGTCCGAGACACCCCGATGCAGGTTGACTGATATGGCATATACAACTCTGCCGTATGGTTCCATCCGAGGGATGATGTCCTGTCAAGGGGGAAGCTCGGATGTATTTTGAACAACAGCTGGCGAACACGATGAGCTGTCTGTTCGTGGATTAGACCAAGGTAAGCGCTGTGCTTCCTTCAGGTAATGGCAACTACTATACACCAGGTCGCTACTTTCTTGCTACCTCTCTCGACTTTCATGTGAGGTAGAAGATATGTACCTTGAAGTGGTTGCTATAGACCTCGATTCTCGATGCAGACATGACACTACCACCTACATACTGTCGTATGTATGCAAGGCGGTTACCCTCTTGCTTACCCTTTGTTTATCCGATGGCATTAGCCGACGATGTTTGGGTTAGGTACCAGGTGGGAAGAGACACCCTAGTCTTGTGGACTAGTAAGAGGTAGGTAGGTAGGTAGGTACTTTGAAGCTGGAGTGTGGTTGTCGCCCCTTGGGTCGACAGTCTAGGATCAAGGTTGGGCAGTAACGCCAGGGATGGATAACCACATCCGAACCTTACCTCCCCCCTGGTTCTTTCAACGTACCTGATCCTCAGCGTACATCATCGCGGGTAGGTAATCTTTCGCTTTCTTCATGTCTCCAAAAAAAGCGAATACGTGTATGCGGAGGGAGGGTTGGCTGACTTCATTCGTCATCCATGCGATAGTTGTCCGAAATAAAAGCGTTCCCCTGAAATGGATCCCGTCCTGCGTCAAGTTACAACGAGTCACGCGACGAGAATGGCCGCCAGTGCGGTCCCATTAGTCAGTTTTTGTTCACCAACCGCGCCTCTCGCCTCTTGGGTCTTCCCCGACAGACACGAGTCCTGGGAGATCGACGTGTGCAGAACCGAGTTTCCTTAGCCCGTCTAGACCCCCATAAGGAAATCCGAGCCCAACATTGCGCCCGCAGTTCACGAGCTCGTAGCCGAGTCACACCACCATCCAACCCTAGCGGCAGCTGCTTGGCTTTAGCGTGTGCTGGCTTGTCGAACAGAGAATTATGTCGATTGAGATCGGCCATCATATTCGAGCTTTGTCCTTCTTGTCTCTTGTTTCCTTCCCGCATACGGGCGTTGCGTTCTGGTTAGCTGCCGCGCTGTAGCATGTAGCCAGGATAATGAGCATAGACTCCATAGTCTCTCTTTATCGTGCGTTTTCGTTGGCTTCGTGTCGTGGCCCCCGACGACAAGACAACGACGCTTGGCTCACATCCATGGGCGTGTGTGGGTGTGTCTAGTAAGCTGTCTAGGTAGGTAGGTAGGTAAGTTTATGGTTGTCCCTCGCGCATGCAGGTGGGAACATTGCGTTCCGACAGGTTGCAGCACAAAGTGACAATCCGTGCATGGCAGAGAGAACAGCACGTCCTCTGCGACAAACTGACAGCCCGGCAGGCCGTCTCGCACTAGCGGCATCTATCACGGCACCCAGTCCGCAGCACGCCTCGCAGAAATACCCATACCCAGGACCCATTTCCAGACTTTGGAGTCCGACCCCCTAGCTCAGATCTAGAGGGCGGATGCAAGTACACATTGCCCAGGAGAGTAGGTTTGGAGATGTATGGCTTGGCTTGTTGCCGCGAGCCAGGTATTCGCTAGCGGCACAGGTACAGTACCCGCAGAGAGGCGTTTGGCGCTACCACAACAGGGTTAGCTGTGCTTATCCTCCTCCTCCTTCTCAGCCTTCAATTGTACCGTTCTTGTACCTTCGTATGCTACGGGCCAAGGTGTAGCTATCCGAGAGCACGGCGTTCTTAGGTACTATTGGTATCGGGATGCGTACGCAGAGAACGCCATGGTGGCACATCGCACGTTCGGGACATCTATATGGGAGATTAGTTATCTCCTACTTACAGTGCTGCAGAGACGAGGGGGGACCCATAGGAAGAACTCCGAGTCCACGAAGGCAGGCTAGGACTTGTGAGAATCTAAGTCAACGGAACAGCCCAGACGAATTTTTTTCCCTACCACCCCCCCCCCCCTCTCCCTCCAAAGGGTTTCCACTCTGCCCGCATTTTTTTGTGATATATGATAGTTGCTGTCTTAGTGCTGAGGCAAATAATACATGTCTACCAAGTAAGGTACCGGCTTCGAGGTCCGTTTCCGCTGACCCAGTGACGGATCTCGCCGTGAGCTGTATAGATTTTGTAGCTTTCTTTGCAGACGAAGCTCGACCACTCTGCCACTTTCAATAATTGACGAAAATCTGACGTGAACATAACGTGGATCGTAGGTTGATAGAGGACAGGAGGGAGAGTCCAGGCCCTCGGCCGTCATGCACGCCTCCTATAAATTTCATTTTGTTTTTCTTAATCAACTCGTACACCGATCATCGTCGCCATGCCATAAGACCGAGTCCCCGACACAATCAATCCCGACCGCTTCTTTTAATGTGCGGACATGCCGCAGAGGCGGTAAGAGATCCCAAGGATCTCGAACGAAGATGGCTTGCTTCAATTACGGTCGTTGGCTGAGATTTGCACAATGTTGAAAGAAGGACAACCTCTAGACAGCTTAGCCAGCCACGTGAGTGTCTTGTTATGTGTGACGAGAACCCGGTTCGCCAATTGGTGTCGATGTGGCTGAAGATCTTGGCGTCGCGGAATTAAAAAGCAATCAACTTAGCCGGTTGGTGGCTGCGGGATGCTCCTTTGCCGTGCAGCCACGGTAGTACAAAGGGTATGACAAGGAGATATTGAGATGCGACAGGTGAATAGTCATATTTTACCATCTCTCTATGCTAGGCTTATTTGCATATCTGCATATGCAGCCCGTGCTGCAGATACTGGGAGGATAACTTGTGCTACAATAAACAATAACCCACAAGATGGGATGCGATGTTGACTCTAATCATTAATGAGATCAGACTGAGATCCTCAAACCTCCAATTACGCTTTCGAAGGGAAACGAAACAATGGATCTAACGTTATACGACAGCCCCGGGGCGAGTCGGGCTGGATGGTCGAATCGTGCAGTAGGCCGGAGTGGCAAAAAAAAGTGGCCAAGTGGACCGGAATCAGCCCACGGCGGCCAACGGAGCTCCCGTGCCCACTCGGCTATTGCAGATATACTCTATCATCGTGCTACGACGTACTGCAAGGCTTAATGAAACGGGTATAGACCGTGAGAATAATGGTTATTAAAGCTTTTAGGGGAAAAGGGGGAAAGGGGGAAAACCTGGTAGAATTGCAACGGCAGATGAACAGGACAATAGAACATAGCCCGGGGATCAAGGGTGAAAAGGGGGGAGAGGAGGAAAATGTCTGACCAAAGCCACACTGGCCACACACGTCCCCATTGCATTCTATGTAGGCATGTACAAGAATAGTTTACTGCCAGATCACTGTTGTAGCACTAGCAGCACTCTAGATTCTTTCTCCACTATTATAAGCAGCTTGTACGCAACCTAGGTAGCTTATAGCTCCTTTTCCCGCGATCACGCTATATAATATATCGTCTATGGTTAACACGCAGTGACCGGCTGCACCTACGGATGCACTTCGATCAAAACGGCTGGGAACTTTTATATTCTGCACTTTAGAAATAGATCCAGGTTGTTCAATGTAAGTAAGAGGAGACGAAGAAAAAAAAAGATGGGAACTCGCAGCTCTCTCGCCCGTAAGTGGCAGAGGTATGGCAGCCTCCGGTGCTTGGATCTCCGATCTCGACTTCGTCGGTGCTACGAAACCGAAACCAAGGCTTTGGGTGGGTGTGACGAGGCGATGGATGGGACAGAGCCATGGTTACCTACTTCTTGGTTGCCTGGTTACTAATAGTATTATCATGAAGACAACCTTAACACACATGTCTTATTATAGATTATCCTATAGCTTCACTCCTGTCACATACTGATGCGTGCTTAGGTTGGCGGCATGTACATGTATGTGACAATCAGATTAGATTGGGTGGTATTGTCAGCTTTGTCATCTTCCTCTCAGTGGCCGGAACAACACGGCTTGGATGGACAGAGATGAGAATACGAAAAAGGCCAAGTATTACAGAAAGAATAGATGTAGCAATCAACAAGTACCAAGAAATTGTCGGCCAGTGTCGTCGCTCTTGGATGACTAGACGAGATGCGGCCATTGGTGCGGTCGTCGTCCGCATAATGTGGGTATATGTGGTGCGCATCATACTGTAGTATAATTTCGACTTGGATGAGAGCGTCGCAGTATCGAAAAAAAATTTCCCATGTTACTTCTGCCAAGTTCCAGTGTTGAAGGAGCATCGAAGAGCCAATCCGTATGAAGCAGCACGCGGAACTGTGGGGAAGGGAACGGCCCAGACTGTAATAATATCGGGACAAAGATGCTGGGATTCGTCTAAGGATGTGGTAGGGTAGGATGAGAGAGCATGGATGGTTGATAGCTGCACTTACGTGGGTAACAAAGAAAAAAGCCGACTCGCTCATATATTCCATACGTTGAGTTCAGCATCGTGTAGGTTAGGTAGATAATATATGTATGTAGCATACTAGAAATAAGCGTGTTTAACTAGCGATGTTGTACCTAGGTTTACGGATAGCAATATCTCCTCCTCCCCTTATTTCATCGCCAGCCTTCACCACCAGCCCTTTTGCCAAACCCGATAGTGTCATAGGATTATTAGGGATAATAGGAAAACCGTAGAATAACACACCCCAAGAGAAAGGACTCCAAGAAAAAGACCACTTTGATACCCTCCTTTTGTTTCACCACATCGACCTTTCCAGCCCACTCCTAGGACACCCCCAACAGTAATTTTTAGAGATCCCCTTGTTTTCGGCCGATTCCCACGAAGATGTAACGCGTGACTAGATACCCGGTCCTACCAGGCATCCTAGTTGTCTAGTTAATTGGTGTACTTGCGCAGGGGGAACACGTCGCCGGGCATCGGTTCGAGGTGCCACGTCTGGCTAGTGGGTGCATCGAATGCATCGCGCCATTCCTGCTTCAGATCATCCGGGATGTCCCATCCTAATGCTGAGCTCCTCAGTCTCATGCGGACCAAATGCCTCTTCTGCTCAATGGATTGGCCGTCGACGAATCCTTCCCGTCTGTGGAGAACCGCAAGGTTGTTGATGAAATGCATGTCGCCGGCTTGGGTCTTGATCTCGAATTGGACTGCTTGAGCAATCGCTTCCACGACGTCAAGCGCCTCGCGTTGACGTTCGTTGAGCTTGGGAAGATTTTCTGGGCGTGGGTGGACAGCATTCCCGAGCAAGGGTGTACGCCCAAAATTCATCACCATTCTCGACTTGTGGTAGAAGAGTAGTGGCCGGCATTGGAACCGCGGACTTGAATCGGGATGTCAGCCTTGTTCATAGATGGTGTTGCAAACGGGATCTACTCACAGGGCAAATGGCCAATCCGATCTCGCAAGGGTTCGTATGATGTCGGGTCGATGAGCCGCTAGAATATTGTAGATTGTGTAAGCCGAGGCCACTATACACTTGCCTCCAGCCGCTGCAGTGTTACGAGTTAACCAAGCGACCACGTCGCCCGCCTCCTCGTTGTGGAACGACTATGAACCATGTGAGCAAGGGAAACTCCCAATTTTGTAGAAAAATTCAACTTACAATAGCTGAGGTAGAGTGGCGGTGGTGACCCAACTTCACCTCCGAGGATTGATCGGCTATGATATGGACTAAACCAGAAGATTAGTCTATATAATATGCAGACTTCCTCCTACAGGCATGATTACTAACCAAGCATATTTCCTTGGTCATCTTGGCATCCTCGCTGGTCAGCTATGTACGCTTGGATTCCCAGCCATATGATGGTGAGGTCTTCGACTGAGTGGTGGGCTGGTTTGACTCCACGAACAACAGAGAGACCTGTGCCATTATAAATATCCTGGCTAAGCTTGTCTAACTTGGGGCCCAGGGTAGGAAGAGGAAAGTTGGCTCGGTTGACTTGATCTCCATCTAGTTCTAGAGCTAGACATGTCGTTAGCACACCCTGGACAGCAAGCGATTAAACGCAACGAAAATAAGCAACAGGTTCCCGAGGGGTGTATACATTTGAAATTCTCCTTTGCGGAGCCTATCTCTGCTAGATCCTCTTCGGTCAGGTTGTAGACGAAGTGGAGCTTGTCATCACTGAACGAACTCCCCGTCCAGGCAAGGTTCCCGGGAAGCTGGGTGGGATAGCCCGTGGGGAGGCTTGACAACCCATCGGAGACAGAGTTCTTGGGTGAGTCAACCGTCGGGACAGGGAGGTCGACAGCGATGGAGGTAGAAAACAGAACCGGACCCATCTTCATGGATTTAATAATCTGCTGCCTTTTTAGCTTGTTGGGTGCACCAATGGTACCCTGCGCCGTCGACATACCTCTTGTGGTAACTCTGGAGTGGTGTTTCAGCACACTGAGACGAATAAGGAACCCTGGTGGTTACTATGATAGATACACAGATAAACAAAACTGGTCGATCTAACGTAGGGGCCCCGGATTTACAAACGCCACGAATTTCTAGTAAAGTGAAGAGGGTTAGAAATAGATGACACAAACTAAAAGGAAGAGGTCTTCATAAATACCACCATTACCTTCGACCGCCTCCTTTTAATTTTGAAACTTCCTGCATGCTCGAGATCGGAAGTCACTATACACCACATAAGGGTCTTCCTATAAAATGCAAGAAGGTACAGGTGAAGTACCACCTGTACAAGTTGCCAATTCAACTATAAAATGTAAGTACCTGTATCATAGCTGGGAATATGTATACATAGGTATTGCCCGGGGATTACCGGATTCGGTTAGTAGTCTGTCTATCTAGGTGATATTGCTTTTTTCTTCTTTTTTTCTTTCTTTCCTTTGATTCCTCTTTTTTTTTGCTTTTTTTGGTGTGCCCACATCATGCACGCGAGATGCCACCAAGATAGACAGGGTTGTCGACCGGGTTGGTGGATTGGTAGATTGGCGGAAAGGATGCATGCATGAAAAATGCATATCGAATTTGATGTGGGTGTAGGGAGCCGCATCGCAGATGCGGGCTCCCGCGGATGTACTAGAAGCATAAGGGGGCTTTCAATGTACATGAAAAGAAAAAAAAGAAGGTGAAGTCACCCGGGGACGGACATCCCTTCACCGACTCCTCAGTGGCGAGTGTAGACTGATATTCCCTTGGCCTTGAGAGATGAGGCACATACTGCTGCTTGGACCGCCATGTTCAAAGATTACAAATTTGTGACGTACGCAGGGATTAAGTTGATGGGTGCTTCTGTCCCGGGAACTCGCATACACTGACGCAGCGGAACGTAACGTGCAGCAATGATACCCTTCATTTGCTGTCTCCTATCTATTGCGAGGCTGTTGCATCATAGAATGGTATGTGGCTTCCGGTATACGAAGGTGCGTAGGTAGGCTGGTAGGTCGGTGCGCAGAAGGACCGGTCTGCTGCAGGATGGCTTACGCTTTCTAATCTCAAGATCAACATACCATGCCTTATACGTGGTGACAATGCTTTGGAAACTTACATGCCCGCGGCGGCTTCACTTGCTTCCGGCCTTCACAGACTTGGCCGGCAACCGCTTACATGGTCTGCAAGAGACCTTGCTTCTCCATTTAGAGTGAGTACCTGCATACATCTAGTTTGGATCACCATACCTAGACATCTAGGCCATCCCGATATCTGTAGCTACTGTTCCGATTGGCGACTGGGATGCGCAGACCCTGCCGGTTATCTTTCCCGACGCATCAGCGCATCCACACCGAGGACTTGCATACCTTGGTAGTCGAACGCGTGATTACAACACATTTGCCATTCTTCCCACCATTTGAATGGTCCTAGATCGTTGATTGTGGTGTCCAGTTTTCATCGAAAAGCTGACTTATATAGTAGAAATCGTTTTCGTAATCACCCGCCTGTCGCATTTTGTCCCATGACTTCCCTACAAGCTCAATGTATTAGCAATTTACCGTATTGCCACCGTCGCGACGGCTGGGGCATGGATATTAAACGCTGTGTGGCTTACTGTACTGTGCGACGCTCGACCTTGTAAACTGAACGAGCTTTATCTTCGACTCGTCCAGCCCAGCCACCTGTGTTAGGTCTTGGTCCTTGACGTCCGAGGAAAACGGATGTGAGCCTATCCGAAGTCAGTACGCTCAGTCCGCGAAGGATTTCAATAGATCTTCCCACCTTTCCTGATGTAGTGGAAATATGCGAGCAGAATATTTGCTCCTATGGGACAATTGTTAGGCTTTATCACAATGGCTCGGATGGCGTCGAACAGAGCTCGTTAGAGGAGACACGACGGCTTACCCATTTGATACTCCCTCACCATCTCTTCCCTCGCAAATCGACTCTGCAGCTTAGATAGTGAGCGGGTCGTCCTTCCGATAGCAGGGATTTCTGTTCACACACCTTGATGCCATGCTTACGAGCATATCCGGCGTCGTGTTGGCAGAGAAGAGCAACATTGTGGAGCAGGATGAAGGTGATGAGATAGGTCGTGAACCAGGTGGAGTGCTTGTTAGCTTGCGTCATTGTCTGTAAGTTTTCCAGCATCTCTCGGCGGAGACTGGATTGGATCTGATGAATGAGAACCAGCTCGATCTGCGCGCCCATGACGGGGGGCAAGGGAATACATCCCCGAAGAGGGCTCGTCTCATCCATAATATCCCGGGTCATACCCAGCGTCTCGTCCCCCACGATGACGGTAGACTTGGTGGTCAGGCGAACGGCCATCCACAACTGTAGTGCCTTCTTCAGAAGGGCGCTCTCCTTGGCGTCGGTTGATGGGTCCCTCGAAACTAGGATTGCTTGACCATACGTCCAACCTATCAACCTTCCCTTGCTAGAGAGCACCTTTTTGCAACATTCAGGCAGTCCTTGTTGGATGTAAGCCGTGTAGGTACTTTTCGCCTCTTCCAGGTTCACGATAGCGTATGGAGGAATCTTGACTTCTTTCTTAGTACCCTCGTAGACCCAACTTCGCTCAAGCTTATCGCCTTCCTGCGGGATGAACTGGCGGACACGAAGCTCTACGGGCTGTTCAGTGTAGCCTTCAGTCACCCTGACTCTTTTTATATCCGATGATGCCCATTGCGATATATCGTCTGGGATACCCTCTATCCATCTTCGAGTCCACTCATACCCCTTGACGTTACCAGGCTTGAACAGCCTCACGTCCGTGATCTTATAACGAAGGCAGGGCATCCGCCATACCTTGACACTAGACACCTTCTGGCATGTGAGACAAGCGCCTTGCTTGTCCGAAGGGTTAGTTTCACACTAGATCGGCGCGTCAGCAAAGGAAACCTGGCGTGTTACTTGCAAGATGATATAATAAGGGCGGTGATGAGGCTGCTTACGCGGATCCGTTGCATTCTACACCGGATGCAGGAACCAATCCGCCTCGTCTCGGCCGTCTTCTCTCGATCATCATTTGACTTGAACGGCCCCCTCCTCGCTGCAGGGGGGCGCTGATCGGATTGTACGATGTCCAATTCACGAGGCTTGCCAGCTATATGAGTTCTATCTACGTCCTGGGGCGAGGCGTCCTCGTTCATGTTAATCTGTCTTAGCATTGGTGGGCTACCGTATGGCTGAGTATTCGCCATATGGTTCAACACGGGAGTTGGCAGGCCGTGGTGAAAATCGGGTTGACTTAAAAACTGTTGACCGGGAAAGGTCTCGGGATACACCATGCCCTCACCGCTAGTAGAGGGTTGGATATGCAAAGGTCGATTCGGCTGCAGAGCAGGATAATTGGCTATGGTCGATGGGGCAATGGAGGGGGCATCAGAAGTGAAGACGCTGGGCTGGACTGAAGACAAGGTCCCGGGCGCCGGGCCTGGAGACGATTGCCTGTCATCAAAATACTGCCGCGGGGAAACATAAGGGTAGGGCGATGTTGCCGGGATGGAATTGTAGACTAAGTCATATTTAGTATGTTCATGAGAACATCAAGGAGTGGAGCAGGAAGCAAACCTTGGGGTTCGCAGGTGGTGCAAGGCGAGCAGACGGAAACGGAGAAGTTAGACAAGTACTGCGCTAGACGGGTAGTGCCCATGGAAAACCCATTGCTGGGTGCTTCGGGGCCGGGAGGACCCTCAGAGCCGTCCTGGACGGACGGCGTAGGTGGCGATGACTTCTCTCTCGGAGAGGTTGTTGATGCCATGTCTGTACTAAGACGTGGCCTCTTGGTTGAAACTGGGTATGGTACAGATGAGACGGATGAGAATGGATATGGCTGAGCATAGGAGTTTCTATTATTTAGTCCTAGCAATTGAGGGAGAGGGCAATTTAATATGGATGCCGCCTGCTCGAGTATTTGTATCTCGTGGGCGGAGAGATCTCCCGGACGAGACGAAGGGGCAGAAGCAACAGGTGATGAGTACGAGGGATCCAGGGGCATGGGCACCGCCGGGGGATCATCCCCGTGGCCATAAGGCCGGCGCTTTCTGATATTATGATGATTATTCTATATGCAAGTCAACGGACTGCACTCTGGAGCTCTGGAGACGAGACCAGGGTATAGACTACTTGGCTATCTAGAAGGAAAGGATCATAGTAAGAAAAAGTCTTACCATTGCGCGTTCCATGAAGGAGCGGTAGGAGGACGGAGGTGTGTTAGACAAAAGCCTGGCACCACACAGCAGGGTGTGTGCACCGGGGCGTCTGTCGTTTGCCTCTCTGTACCCAGACAAGCCAGATCAGGGGCGGTAGCGGCAGTAGTTTGCAAGCAAGCGGTGCGTGCGGTAACTTATTTTCCTTGCGCCTCACCGGACGTCAGACGAACTGTGGGGTATGTGTGAGTGAGCGAAGGCGTCCGTACGTCAGTGTCTCACGAGGGTCATTGCCGCTAATGAGACTGCCGGGATCAACAGAGTGCTAATGCGACTGTGTGCTCGGTGTCGCGTTGTATTATGCTATGGATGTGGTTATAGTTATGGTTATTGTTTATTATGCTGTGCTGTGCGCCGTTGTGCTGTGCTGTACAGTGCCATGCGAGCGCAGGACAGGACAGGACAGGACAGGACAGGACGAGGGCTGGCGGGCTTGCGTCCAACAACCTATCTAGGCAATCAGAGACAAGCAGAAGGGGGCTGAAATGGTGGAGAAGCTGGGGAAGAAACTCGAGGAAGCCCGAAAGGAAGATGGACAAGAAGAGACGGGGAGTATGCTACCACCCGACCGACGAAGACTGTATGCGATTTGCGATTGTATGCGATGTAGAACGATGTATGCCGCACGGGGAGGCGTGGTGATTGGAAGAAGGAGACTGCGGCACTGGGTCGAGAAGACAACTCGGTGAAGAAGCTTCGAGGAGCGACCGTTGAACCGGCGCGTTCACCGGTTTAAAGAGGGGGGAGATAATCAGAATTGGGAGTTTTGTGCGACCGTTCGACGGACAAATCGAGTCGCAAATGAGGCAATCCGAATCCGTGCTGACCAAGGGCAGGGCCAAGGACCAAGGGGGCCAAGGGGGGAAGCTCGGGACGTTCAGGGATACATAAGCAGGGATAAAAGGGCATACAATTATGGCAATTATGGCTCAAAACAAGAAAATCACCGAGATTCTGCCTCAACTTGGACTTATCAATTGGGAATTTGGGGGTGAATTGGGGAAAAAAAGAATTGGGGGTTACGGGGCCGTATAACATGCGAACTGAATAGGTAGGGCAATGGAACATTGAAACTTAAGTTAGGTTAGGTTAAGTTCCTTAACTAATGGCTATCGATAAGGAGGGGGGGGAAAGAGAGGGAATTCGGATGATGGTGGGATTTAATGCTACTTTCCCGTGCTACGCTAATTACGCTGAATGTATGGAAAGTAAGCTTCAGTAAGAGATGCCATCATGCCAGTAAAGCCGCAACTTGAATTATTAATCATGCATTCTTTTCCTTATCTTTCCCATTTCCATATTCTTCTTTCTCGCTCATTCATACCTACGCATTTTTCATCCTCAAGCTTAATTACCTCCCTCCTAGACACCTACTGTACTTAGCCAGCCAGCCAGCTTCGCTTCGCTTCCCATCTAAGGAAACGCTTCGCGACGATAGTGCAATTTTTGGGGTAACACGAACCCATCGTTCGCATGGGTTGGAACAATAACGAAACTGCAACTTTGCTCTCGCCACCATAATCAATGCGAACCCGATCGAGGCCCAAAGGGGAGTCGAGGAGAAAATCCAAAATCGCGTGCGCGTAGCATTGTATGATGGCTAGTGTATTAAAGCTTACGCCTACCTACACAGATGTAGTAGTCGGCATGATTTGAAAAAAAAAAAAAAAAAAAAAAAAAAAAAGCTGCTACCTAATAGGTAAATTGCGACGATCCAGAAGGCGGCGTCGAGTGGGCAGTGGGGTTCGCCGTTTTGGATTTAAGCAATCAGGAACGACAACAGCTCTTCCATATGTGTCAACTGACCCAATTGCCAACGAATTCGTACGCATCAGATCGCACTCTGGGGAAACACAAAACCTTTGCGAGCCAACCGACACGCGGCACAACCGTTATGCTTTGCTGGTCCCGCCGTAACGGATCTTAATAAGCAGCAAGTAATCGCCGTACGCAGCATATCCATCTCCAGCCGCAACGCCGACCTAGCCTACCGTAGTGCCCCGTGGGTAAACAGGGGTCTTTAGGGGGGAGGGGGGGTTCCATCATCAGTTCACGTGTGATACAGGGAGAAAAGGGGTGGGACCCTTGCAAGTCAGTCTCTCTCAAGCCTATCAACCCACGCATACTTGCACTAAGACCTTCTAGATCAGGAAGGCACACGGACCAAGCTTCAAAATGGCATCTTACGATAGCTCGATTGGTATTCTTCGATCGAAGCGATGAATAATTTGCTTGAGCCTTTACATATAAATCGTAGGTAACCAACGCCTAGTGCCTGGTTATGAGCGATTAACCAGAATCATGCCCGAATTGAGCTACATTAGCTCCCGATTGATAAAAGAAGAGACATTGGTTTGGGTGTGGAAGACTGGAAGTGGAATTGACAGGCACACAGGCAGAACAGGCTGCATGAAGGCTTGAAGGCTTGAAATGATAAGGCTATTAGCGCATTACACTGCATTAATAGTACATACCACTACTGTACTGCTGGTACTAATTATTTGATGCGGACTGAGGACCGATCATCCCCCCAGACTCTCCTCGACGCCTTTTCTTTTCTCCGCATACGCCCACATGCTATTACTTTCTCGTTGCGCGGCCTACTACATCGGATTGGCGGCGTTGTATGTGTCGCTTTGAAATTGACGGTACCGTGATCAACACCTCCAACATGTCGTCCATTCATAACACACCTCTAGCATGTTTGCCTCACCCACGCTAAATCCTATAAACCCAAAGCCTAGGTATGTTTCGTTTAGGTGTCAATATTCATGAAGTGGCAATTGGTTCTAGACCGGTGAGAGCTTACATTACGCTGGTGCCCAAGCTGTACGACACCAAGGATGATCTGACCGAGTCGCTCGATGAGCTAGACGGCCCAGCCTTGCATCCGTGAAAGTAACCTTACTTCGCGATCGTCCAGCCGGTCTAGCGCGTGCGCGCGCGTGTGTGTATGTGTGTGTATGTGTGTGTGTCAATAAACGATCTTGTTTGTCATTGCTTCGTGCTCATAGGCGATATTAGGTATTTTCGGTCCAGCTTGAACGTTTCAGTCAGTCACAAGAGCTTATGTATTTGGAACTGACGAGTCACGCGAATACCGAGTTTGGATTTTGAGATATCATATCATCGTCAAGCATGATGATCCATTGCAAGATCTACGTGTCAACCGACAAACGCTCAGATGTAGATGTCCTTTTTTGATGTTTGATATATTAGGTCCGATTTCAGAGTGCATTGCAACTTCACATTCATATACCTCTGCCTTAGGTATGCGCATGTCCCAAATGGCCTCGTGGTAGTTTGGAGATGCACCTGTTCGTCTCGGGACCCTTGCATCCGTCTCGGTAGAAAATGGAAGCTCACGGGAGCGGAAGCAGTATCGGTACGAGTTCGCAAGTTTTGCCGAATATAACCAACATCTAATACGGCTTCACCCTTCAAGTTACCCATGCCGAATGCCCGAACCTCCCAATTGAATGTTCCCCTTGGTCCCTCTTAAAGCCTACCATGATGTCATGAGCATATCCCCAGACCTCCAACATGTCTTTCTCCCATTTTGATTCGACTAACGTCAGCGGCCAGGGAGTGGTCAACCAAATGGACATCCCCCACATTCATATCTTCCCGCTTAAGGGTTCATTGTTATTTTTAAAAAGGTCCAGACCACGTGGAAGTAAAGCTTTGAGATAGGTATGTGATCGTCGGAATTACAACGTCCTTTGTGTCTTTTGCATTTTATCTAAACACTCGGATCGAATTTGAAACGAGTGAGATACTACAAATGACAAGTCATTCAAGTAACACCAACGCCCGGGTTAAAGTCTTGTCAAAAAGAGAAGTTGTCATGATCTAGGTAGATTAACATTTGGTACCCAAGCAGCCAAGGCAGGAAGGGTCGCGACTCTTGCGTTGGAAGCAGTTGTCTTTATTAGTCGCACGTTCCCTGGCCATGTAAGCACCTAGGTAGGTAAGAGGTAATTAGTTATATCCACTGATAAAGGTTAATTGTATGTCATTAGACATGCTAGCAAGCATCTGTTTCCCTCAAGAGCACATCTTTTGACTTTTATACCGTACAGATCCCAAATCTTTAGCAATCTTTTTTTTTTTTATAAAAAACAAATCAACAGCCACACCATGAAGCTTCACCCTACTGCTCGTCTATAAACCTAATGTTCTCTACTTGTGGTATTTAATACAAAACAATCGTTCATTCTCCTGTCATGCCAACTTCTATGGAACAGCATATAGCGAGCGACACACGAGCAAGGGGACAAGGCGTTGTTGCACAACCCTTTCACGTGTAGGACACCTTAGAAGCGGCCTTGAGGCGTTTCGTCTATTGGGGAAAGGGGGTGCCAAGCTATTCCACATCAGCCCTACGAAACCCCGTGTCTAAACAAATCACCATCGTGCGAATCATGCGAACAATTCACGTATCTACCTCCTATCTATCGACAGTATCTACCTAATACCTTCGTCGCATTAATTACCTAAACTAGGTAGAATCGACATTAACAGGTCAACAATTCGAAGCTTCCTATAATTCATTGTATGCACTTCAGGAAAGATTTGTTTTCAGCTACCTAATGGATCAATCCTAACGGCAAGCTTAAGAGGCGTTTCTACTAGCTCTCGTTAACAATCCTATTGTTACCTTCAGCTCCGTCACTAGCTGCTCTCAATAAGGAACTTTGAAGTTACGCACTAGGTAATATCCGACCAACATGAAAGGCGCGTCTACAAGAATCAGCCTCTCCTACATCAATACCGTGTAAGATCACAAATGCGCAAGCATAATTGAAAAGGAAGTAGGTAGTAAAAGCAATGCGGAGCTAACCTACCTAAACAACCCCACCCAATCCCGAATGAACCCAGCATCTTTTGCTTTTTATCATTATTCCTCACTTTTGATTTAGGGCCGACTATCGCTCTCAGAACAGAAAATGGCTTGTGCGCCTGCATCCGGTCAAGCACTCGGTCAAGCATGGGTCCTTTTTCAATGGTCAAGCCGAGAGAGACCATCGCGATCTACCAGCCATTCGGGAATTTGTTCTATGTCCCTTTTCTGGGTCCGCCAGACCCCCAGACCCCATTCAATCACCCGGTCGAGATTGGAAGATTCAACCTGACACGGTACTAATGCCTGTTGCGGTTTGAAGCGGCAAGGCCCACGTACTCCCGTGGTCCTCACTACCTTAGGTAGATAGTTAAGCAATTCAAACGAAAAGTCCGGCTCGTTGGGCATCTTTGGATAGTCGTACGCGTCAATGTAAAGCAATTCGGACCAAAGGATTTCTGGAGGAGAAGCATAACTTCCCATCGACAGAGAGAACGCTTGGGAGCTGCAACCTCCCGTCCGGCGACTACCGTATCAGCAACAGTCGCTTCGTCGGTTTCGTCAGTATGCATTCTATCACTTTTATCTTGTATCGTACATCGGAAATCTGCTTGCTACATCCGACTTTGATGTGGCATACAGGTAGGCGTTACCTAGTATGCACGCCTATTGAGAGGTAGGTAACGAACGAGGTGACTGGTCAGCCAGGCACGGTGAAAGCTCTCGTCGGACATCTATGAGGAAAGCTGAATGCTAATCCCTGGGAAATGGCTTCCGTGGCTGCTTCTTCAAGCACCGTCGAGCAGTCATTTTTTCAGTTCTTATACATCAAGAGCTAGTTCCAGTTTTTGGGCAGCTTTGGGCACGGCCTTTGCATCCCCAAATCTACCACGCCCTCTTCTTTGCCAGTCTCCCCGGTTCAACTTTTATGCATTAACTGTCAACTCACCACCTCCAGATCCAGCCCCTTTTAACTATACATGCTATTAGGCTACCAATCAAGCTTCTAGAGCAATTCCGACTTAAAGATGGAATTATCCACGAGAGCCATAGGGGAAGTCGTCCACCCAACTGCTGCTTTCCTCGAGTATCCCCCAGAAACTCCGGGGACACCAGGAACCCCTCATACTACTAGTCGCTTTATCGGCTCCTCTTGGGGGGATTCTCTCTTGAATCCGAAGAATCGGATAGACAGCCTTGATTTGCCTCAAACCCCTCTATGGCGCGTCGACGGCTGTGCTGGCCTGGGTACTCAGTACTACGTCCTCCCGCTTTTCCTCAGTCGAATCCCTCCTATGCGCATGGATGTCTTTGTTTCTGACTTTCAGTCCGCTGTTATACGCGAGCAACTTGAGCTTGACAAGGCATTCCACACCAAAGATTCTGCTCGATTGCCCAGGCTAGCTATCGCAAGACACATTGTTCGAATCCTCCAGATATGGACTGTCAATGATTTCCAGGACCAATCTTCTTTCGAAAACTTCTACAGGGGTGTACCGTTCGGGTCACGTCTCGTTCTAGAGAACATGTCACTCGATACGCGCCAGGTCAAAGTCCAAGTTGGTCTCAATCATAACCTGGAGCATAAACTACTACCGCTGTCAAGATTGACATACCTCTGGGGGCCAAATTTCATCTTTCCCGAGGTGATTGATTTTTATGACCTTCATGTCGTTCGTGTTCTTCATGATAGCGTTTGTCTTGTTCGGATTCACGACCAGCTCTACATATTCAAGGCGTTGACTAGTGGGGCAAAATACCTGTACCATGAACTAAAGACGCTCTGCACGATCGATCCCCATGAGAACGTTATCACACGTCCCATTCACGTTGTCACGAAGAGGTGCAACTTCGGCACCAAGAAGGCTGTGGCAGGATTCACTACATTCTATCACTCGAAAGGCACTCTCCGAGATATCCTACCTCTGTTGCGCGCTCACGACCAGCTACGGCGCACGGATCAATTGAAGTGGTCTACCCAACTAACTAGAGCTCTCGAGCATCTGAAGACTCGCACGGAGACGTACTATCCCGATTTGCGTTTGGACAACATAGTCCTATCAGAAAAATCAGATATAGTCATGGTAGATTTCGAGCAGAGGGGCGTCTGGTGCGAATTTGCAGCCCCAGAAGTCAATGCCATCGAATACATTCGCTTGATTGCGACCGAAGAATCTGTACCCGAACATGTATCTGAACGGTACCGAGCGATACTGCAGGGGCTGGTCCCGTCCTTCGAAACGTTAGAGGATGAAAAATATACAAACCCAGACCATGGGTTTAACCTACCTTGGATCGCACTTAGCGCAGCAGAGCAGGAAGCCGCTGAAGTGTATATGCTCGGGAGGGTCCTGTGGTGCATCTTCGAAGGGGTCAGCGGTCCCCAGAAAGCAGCCGTATGGCAATCGTATCGATGGGAACCTGAAATTGAGTTTCCCGAATACAGGAGGACCCCGCTTCCCATGAGAGGCCTGATAGACAAATGCACCAGGGGCAGAAGAGGAACACTTAGTAGCGTTATTATAAGGCGACATAGCAAACTCCTCCTCACGACCAAAGCTGCCAACGAGCAAAGTGCGGATGAAGTCAGGGAGACCGCAAAGCGCTTCTGGTCGAATGAACTCCGGACGGCAGAAGAATTTCTGGAAACCAGAGACTCCCAACGTCGCAAAGGAGAGTGGGACGGTAATTATTACAAGCGTCCGACCTTGAAGCAAGTCCTGGCTGCTTTACAGGACTTCGGGGATGAATCTCCCTAGTACAGTCCAGCCACTCCAAGAAGAGACCCAACAACCTAAAATCGTTCACTAAAATATATCTACCACACCCGCGATCTCAAGACCAAGAGCCAGATAGTACTCACGGCCCAACGCCTCATAATAATACCTTTGTCAGACCGTTATAACAATGCTCTAGTAACGGTCAGAACCACTAGGGCCGAGAAATTCTCGACGGCTATGAAATCAGGTAACGCAGTTGGAGCGTTTACTAACGAAAGTGACTATAGAAATCAAATCAATAAACAGATATTGGTAACCCCGGTTTTGAATTTTACTCCCTTCTTTGGCTCCAGGTAGTTCTGATAAGATGACATAGCTAGGTAGGACCGAAATGACTCCAAGGGCCTAAGGCACACTCCTAAGCCCATCAGTGTTCTTCTTATTCCATGGCGATATCAAGCAGTTTTTACATCGCGCATTCATATTTTCCTTCCCGTCTCTGTACTACGCCGAGCGTTTATTTCAACCAGTTAAATGAGATTACTACCATAGTGTCTGGTTTATCTCGCTTATCTGGGACTTGTCGTGTGGCAATGTGAGCAGGTGGCTGTCGTATCAGTTAGACATGACCGCCATCCTCCCCTTGCCTAGCTGCTAGGCAGACTTCAGACAAGCTTACAGAGCATATATCCATCGTTGCCTATGGCGGCATAGACATTAATTTTCGCCAGCTCTACACCAAGAAGAGAGCAACCAATGAGCTTTGCTAAGAGCAACTTACACATAGACCTCTACGATCCAAAGAGCTATTCCCAACTAGAGGGAACGGATTTGAAATCCCAGTGTAGAAAGGGTTAGTTTTAGGAATAACTACCTAACCAGGCAGGGAATTAACAACAAGTTCGATCTCAGGGGTATACGAGGGAGGAGATTGGAATCACAAACTTGGGCTCCGATGCGACTGCTGCTCATCTGTTAGTCCAACGAAGCGATGCAGGGAGCAATTCTGGAATACTCGCG
This sequence comes from Hypoxylon sp. CI-4A, assembly GCA_002120315.1. Lineage (NCBI taxonomy): Eukaryota > Fungi > Ascomycota > Sordariomycetes > Xylariales > Hypoxylaceae > Hypoxylon > Hypoxylon sp. CI-4A. The sequence continues at coordinate 133,840 of KZ111573.1, forward strand.
CCTGTCTCAGGACGTTTATTGGTGGTTTCCCCCCATGCAGCCATAGTCATACCACTGCGGAACCCTTATTGAGAGCCAAAGCAGGTGGCAATTTATCGGAAGAAAGAGGATATACCAGAGCGGCGCAGTAAACCACCAATGTCGGAATCGTGCCAACTCATGGGTATGAGGTACCCCGGAAAAAGAATAATTTCACGACGGGGAGACATTCCACCCAATTAAATCGAACTATGGAGACTTTGGGGGAGACAAAGCATTGCATATCCCTTCCGCCATGGTCTTAACAGAAACAGACGTAAGCATCGTCGCTGACCATGGATGCCTGTTTATCCGGTTTTGCGGCAGTGTGCCATCCTGATGTACCCATTATGATGCGGTGAATGCTGTCTTCGAGGCTATACAATCGCACTAGCCCAAGATTTCGACAATCGGATGAAGATGTCTGAGATGCGTCGAGCGCCGTGTGCGCTGGGATAATACCCCGGCCCCCATTGCCGGAATAGTTGATGCGACTCCCCGGGACTATGTCGGGGAAGTCCTGGGTACCTGGAGATCACTTGATTGCGACAGAATGCGCACGACCGAAACAAATCTAAGAGATCGTCCAGGGCGCTGGATCGTTCGTCAAAGAGTAATCGTCCATCATGGGAGTCCTCCTTTCCAAAAATTTCCCCCCTCTCGAAACAATCGATAGTAAGGTGAGGGATAAAGAAAGAGAGAAGCCTCGCTGGGCCGCCTAAACTGGCCGGTCTTCGCTGAAGACGATAGGGTGGCCGCGCCAAGAGGCGGCCTAGTTTGGAGGCTTTGGGGCCAAAATCGAGGCCCGTTCATACAACGAGCCGTAGAAAATCGGGGCTCAATTCAACGGCGGTCGCATCGAGGGCCCCGGCCGTGCTTTTATACGCTGGTCCACGATCATTAGATTCGTGCTACCTCCTTGGACAAGGCAGAAAGGAAAGGGGAGAGCGGAAGTTCGATTGACGAAATACAGCGCCGATGACCCCATTCGCGCTTGTGTGCCAATCACAACCCTGGTCGCTTCTTGTGGCTGATGCTCGTCCCCCCCATCCATCGTCGTACAAGGCCGGTATGTATGTAACGACTTCACAGAGTTTTGATGCTTACATTTGGTACTTTCTCGACACCGCTGATTTGATCCGTGAGTTTCGTCTCGGAATCGCCAGTCCTACCCATTCCCTCGGGTCCTCTGCTTACTTCTTCTAGACATCGATCGTGCACCGATGAGGTGCCAGCGACGACTTACGTGGTATCGTCTCATCTGCAATGTCCCTTTTGAGGTTGTCGTTTGCGACTCAGCCTTTTGCGAGCAACGCCAGCAAACCAGACTCCATACCGGCGATGACATCCCTTACCATGAGATCTCTCACTCTCTCTCCAATTCTTTCGTGTCGATTCCCGGCCCGTAGGCGGGCAGTACACATGCTTTTCTCGGTTCTTTCTCACTCCCCTACGACCCCCTACTCCTGTTATTCTGACTGCTACTTACACTAACTCGGTAAAGTCCAACTGTAACTACACCAACACGGACCGAGTGGTCTGGATGTGGGCCGCCTCTTTCATCATGTAATCATCTTGGGTAGTTGTCCCTTGTCTGCCTGCTCGTGTGGTCAGATTCTATATAACCATCTCACCGTTTCCAATATGGAATGTGCAATGAATCCTTTGGCATCACATTCGTTTCATCTCTCTTCCCTCGATGTCCTCTTCTCCGACAGAACGCCTCAGGGAGCTTTCATTAGGAAGCATGCCACCCGTAACTCGTCTTCAAAGCCATAGGCAACAGCAACAGCAACAAGTGGATGACTCGAGCTCTAAGTCAGATCCAGAGCTAGACTTTGATATCGATGATGATGGTTATATGGTATCTCCTTCGAACCTCAGGTATTCGCTTGACCTCCTAGACGAAGAGACGCGGGACAATGTCACTCGGGCAGTGGAAGTCCCTCCGCAGTTCGTCTTGCGTGGTTGCCAAGCTGGGGATGAACGATGTCTCTTTTTGATAACCGAGCCGGTAGAGTACACAATTCGGACTGGTTCGGATTCAAGCGGTTATGGCATTCCTAGCTGTACCTGTGAGAGCAGTGAGCGTGGCGAGTCACCATGTCGCCATATCCTTTGGCTATTTGATCAAATCACCAGTCAAATCCTAGGTGTTCAAAGGGGTCCCTTCATCCTAACCCAGCACGGATACCCGACGGGGCTTGGCAATCCTTACGATGCCATATCCGACTTCCATCTCGACATGCTAGCCGACAGTCTCCACTGCGACGTGGTTGGTCAATCGGCGGATCTGAACCCCAGGAGGGTTCGAGAAACGCGGGAGATACTTGCCTCTCTGAACGAAGTTCCCGTCGACGAGTATCGGCCGGACCTATTCAACAATCCCAGGAAAGGCAAAAAGGTCATCAAACGAGGCGACTTGGAGCAGACGATTTTCCGAATGCTGCTCTGCAACGACGATTTCTTCCAGTACTTCCTCTCGTCGATGAAGGCCGACGAGCTCAACAAGAATCAGTTCCGAAGCCTTCAACACCGGGCGGATGCGGCGCTGGCTGGCTTGCGGCAGTATGCGGACACCTCATCTTTACAAGATGTCGCTCGGCCTAAGAATGTGGAATGGTGTGCAATGCATCTCTCTACAGTGACGCGGCAAATCCACGCGGTGATCCACAACACGAACAGGCCCCTGGAGAGCTGGGAGTTGCGGGCGGCAGCACGCACTTCGGTCCACGTGCTGGAACAAGTCGCCCAGCATAACGTCGATGTCGGACCTTCGGATCTGCCAAAGGAGGGACGGAACCTATACTACCGACTCATTGGCAGCGTGGACAACAACTTCGTCGTCGACGTCCTATCCTCCATACCTCCCGAGTTCCTCGGCCCGTGGATAGACAATCTTACTCCGGTACTGGATGCGATAGATGAGCATGGGGCGCCTATATCATATACCACCAGGCTACGCTCTCTTGTTACTCATCTGCGCTCCCGCTGGGCGGCTACGGGCTCGAAGCGGACAAGCCAGGAACTCGATCGACGGGCGAAGCGGGTGAAGTAAGATGAACGATGTGCCTTTACTTCTTACACAAATGAGGCTCGACGATATTCCATACTACAGGCACGTATACGAGGTATCCATCCATCCGACGAGCTGGCTTCTCATTACTGGAAATACCACTCAGCATACCTTGCTATTGACCTATGGAATATCCAATCGCATTCCTCGATTGCAACAGATCATTCTATCCCTCTGGAAGGGCACCACTCTTCTCTTCTTGTCTCTCCTTTTTTTCTCTATTTCTAACCAGTTGCACCCAACATACTTAGCTTCGATAGCTCGGGAGTGCTTTATTGTCATGATTACTTTTTCTTTGCCTATGTTCAACTAGCTTACGGTGTAAGACTATATACCACTTTAGAGGGGTACTTCTCACGAAAAAAAACCTATATACCTAGGTAGAAAAATCAATGATTAAATGGGACTGCTACTTGGCGATAATGCATATTTGACTTTGAGCCTTTGATTTACTGTGATATCGACCTTGAGTACCTACTTAACCTACTAGTAACCTATGTACCACCAATTGACATATTCTCATTTCTCGTTCTCCCAAGTTCTTTCAGCAGATAATGCGAAAAGATACATACTTTAAATCGTTCAACGTAAAATTGGGTGTACTGACATCTAACTCGGTCTAATATCCCTCCCAACACTTTCAGATGCGAGTAATCTGCCGGCACGTAAGTAATCCGCAGTCGCCGCCCCAAATCCGACCCGGGCCTAGCCCGACCAACACGGCGGCCCGGCCCCGGCGTACGCCGAACACTCGCATTGCATAGGTAGGTACCTGGGTACCTAGAATATGTTTCGTTCTTCCAACCCCAAGTTGGCGGCGAAACAAGTCCCGTTGAAGGTGGCCTCACTTTTAGAGCCCGATGCGGCACGTAATCGATTGCATTCCACGATTATTCCCATCTCAACCTAAATTTTATTATGGGAAACACATGCGGATGACTACGATTCCGCCGTTTCATATTCAGCTCGCGCTTCAATTGTTTGCAAGTCCAATCCGGTATCATTTGGGGTATATCCAACACTACCTACTTCTCGTTTCCGCTCCGGATGATACCATATGTATATGTACACATTGTTGAACATATATATAACGCCACGGTGGCATGTCTCGTCTCATCTCATATTATCCATTTCGCCACACCTCGTACTTCAAGATGGCCATGGCCATCGTAATCTTAACCCTTGACCAACATATAGACATCGATAGGCCAACCAATGCTAAGATCCCCCAACACTCTCTTCAATGAGTAGGTCCTGAAGATACAAACCCCCTTTCTAATTCCCTCGTCATGGTTAATGCCCTATGCCTATATCCAAAACCCACGTCTAACCCATGGTATTTAATCTTACACGTAAACTAAATGGATGCATGCTAATATCAAACATTAACGCCGATATCCGGGCCCCCGGAGGCCTCAACCTCCTCTCGGGCCCTAACGTTCGCGATAGCGCTCTGCAGTGCGCTCGTGAGATCGATATGAAACAGAGGTCTATTTAGGCCGTGCACCACAACCCTTCTAGATTCGCCGGCCTTCAAGTCCAGCCCCTTATTCTTGGGGGTCGCTGACTGTGTTATGCTGGACGCAACGCTCGGGCCGGGTGTGCTGTGCAACGGGTCGATCGAGTCGTCCTGTTTACTCGCCGTCGGCCGAAGACTTGTCCCCTTTTCCTTCTCGTTGGCCTCGAGCTCCGCTGCCGCTGCCGCCGATTCGGAACCGCCGATCTCTGCGACGCTGAAGATGCCCTTCCATCGCGAGTGTAGACCATCTGGGCGCGGCGCCGGGTAGCCGAAGCCAGCAGACACTAAACCTCGCTTCGTCCATCGGTTATTGATACAAGCAAAATGGAAGTCTACCACATCTGGCGTCGTGTACCGGTCCAGTTGGTTCCGCACGTCGATCAGTTGCTGCACCGATGTAACGTCGACGTTGTTGACCGAACTGAAGTCGAAAATAACAGCCTTCAATGTGGGAAGAGCAGTATTTTCACCTTGACCCTTCTTTGGCCCAGGATCGTTCCATGGTCTATCACCAGGGCGTGCGTAGGTATCTGTCCTGGTGCGACGCGTATTGGCGGAAATGTGACTTGTCAGGTAGTCTAGAGTATGGCTAGCACTGGGGTAGTTGAAACCCTCGGAAAAGCGGTAAATAAAGATGCCTGGGTAGGGGCTAGATACTTCGATTTCGGGATTGGATCCATCGCCGTGATCGATCGGTAGGAAAACGTTTCGTATCGGAGGGGAGAGACTAGAGTCCATGGCGCCGAACGTGCCGTACTCGCCCATAACGTTGTTGTCGTGGCCGATAAAATGATCGCCCAGCACAGAATGCACCTGGACTCTGCCAAGGAACTTACCATGCGATCTCAAAACGCGGAAAATAAAAACGGCGAATGAGATACATATCGTCGCGTAAATACCGTTCTCAATCGATGAAAATACGGTGACGAACACCCCGATAAAGAAAATAAGGACTTCGATTGGCGATATCCTCCAGAATTTGTACAGCGTGTTCGGCGATGTGATGAGATCTCCGACGGCGTGAATGATTACGGCGGCAAGAGAAGCTGATGGAATGTAGAAGAAAACAGCTGTAAGTGCGTATATAGCTAGGAGGACCACGATCGCAGTAATAACACCGGCAAATGGAGTTCGGACGCCTGCTTTCGATTTGATCGCGGTACGACTAAAGGAGCCGGTAGATGGGAAACCACCAAGGAATGGGGCCAGGACATTAGTAACACCAATAGCGACCATTTCTTGTGATGGGTTGATGGTGTAGTTGTTGACACGACCAAAAGACTTGGAGATAGCGATATGCTCGATGAGTAAAACGATTACCGTAGCGGGGAGCTCGCCGATAAACGAGCTGATTATATCTGAATCTAGCTTCGGTACGGCGGCATGCTGGAAACCTATTGACTGTGAGAATATTATCGTTGAATAGTGGCGGGGGAAGAATTACCTCGGGGAACATCCTCGAGTATTGCAAAGGCTGGGTCATCACGACGATGCATATTGACCAGCCAGCTAATCATTGTGTAGAGGAGGATGACGAAAACTGCTCTTAGTGTCCCAAGGAAGAAAAATAACTTATGATGGCTCGGGAACTTCCTCGCTGCCCAGGCGCATGAGAATCGGATCAAGTAGAGCATCGTGAGCGCTGTCAAACCCATAGCGGCATTTAAATCCGTTGTGCCGAGGTTCTTCAGTGTGTTGATGATCACCTTGTATGTCGCTTCTCTTGTTGAGAAGCCGGTAATGCCCATCATTGTAGGCACCTGTCCCGCGGCAATACTGATGGCAGATCCAGTCATGAAAGCAGCGAGAGACACCAGGGGTATCAGCTCAACAATCCATCCACACCGTATTAAACCGATGAAAAGTACGATGGCGCCGGATATGAGGGCAAGGGCGCTCGCAATAACCCAAGGAGTATCTTCGTATTGAGGATATTCCTCGATGGCCTTGCTGACCACACTACCGGTGACAGTTGACACGACAGCCACGGGCTTTAGTCTGTGTTAGGAACAATTTGCATCCACATATAACCTTCTGGGGAGACTTACACCAATCGTGATGTCTTTGGAGGTCGCAAAAAACCAGTATAGTAAAACACCCATGAAAGATGAGTATAACCCAAATTGCACGGGAACATTAGCCAGCTTAGCATAAGCCATGCCCTGGGGGACAACAACGGCGCCGATCGTAATGCCTTGAATAAAATCAGCCGTGAACATGTCTATGTTGATAGAGGAAACCAACCTGCGACCAAATCACCAAGAAACCATTGCAGATTATAAAATCCGATCCAGGATAGAAAAGGGAACAGAGATCTAAAATAACGTATTATATCCTCTCCAGAGGGAATTGTTTCTGCCAGCCACTCAGCACTTGTAGGCTGCTGCTCGACGAAACTGTCTGCCGTATGCGTCGAAAAGACTGACTCTCCTCTGGTGACATTGTCTGTATCGGGATCCTCGAGCTTGATACCTAAGACTTTTGCCAGATTTTGGCGGATTTGCTTCGGCGGAGGCATCGTATGGGTAGCCGATGTGGTGATGAATTAAGAAGCGGCCCTAGCAACGACGGTATAGTACAGGATGAACCGTACACCACGGGCTCGATGTAGCTTCACTTCCACCTAGGATAGAGACCGAGCTCGGGGATTGGGCGAACAGGGGAGAGAAAGTGTACACCTATTCAGGCAATAGAACTGCTCAACTTCGAACGCTTAACATAAGCTCTAGGCGCAACGAATCCAACACTAGAATATCGCTAGGAAGAGAAACCGGTACCCATTGAAACGCAAGTAGAGAGGAAGAGACTTTGAGAAATGAGTTAATAAGAGTTTAGAATGTTGCAATCGATAAATCCACAATAAATAGCAAGGGAGTATTCCTGGTCTAAACGCGTAATACTATTACTTGAGTCTTTAAGCGGTGATACCGAGGAGCACAAGGGTTCGGTCAAGACGGTCTGGATGTCGTGGTGGGCAGGTTGTGAGAGTTGAGATAGGTGTTAAACCACGAGCCTGGGTATGTCTTTTTACGAGAGACGTCTCGCTGCAACTTCAAGAGCTTTGAGATGTTGTTCTCAAGCAGAAAAGTCCAAACAGGAATTAGGCCAGATGAAAAGTCAAAGTTTATTACCCACATAGACCCGGTAGAGACTGGCTGAGTACCTAGTGGTACGTAGTCTTGGTGGATACTTTTTGAGATCTCGGATTGCCACCAGGGGAGTTGGCGGATCAGGGTGGAGACGTTGACAATAAAGAACAACGAGATACATAAAGACACAGACATATAATAATCTGATTGTTCGGATGAGGCTCAAATAGTCATAGTAAAAGAGGATTGTGATGGCGTTGTCGGCGTGAGCTAGCAAATTGCTGGCATACGACGGGCTATTGTGATGCTCTGCGAGTTGTTCTGGATTGGTTGATGCTTCGATGGCGCAATCGGACTTAAACCATTCAGAGTTTAGTGGCAGCTTTCGGTGATGGTGAAGTACGAATTCCACCCCTTATTATACCGGAGCGGACAAAAGTGACGACGCCACTAGAGGCCAACCTTTTATTTAGTACTTGCTCATAGCCTGACTGTCTTGCCATTTCATTTTTTCGATTAGATAGAATCGGCAGTTGACTATGGATAAAGAAATACGACGTGAGTCCTCGCGTATGTCATTTGTTTGACATACATTTGGATCTCGTGAACCGAACTGAAGAAATGCGTGGGACATGTCAATGACACTAACAAAAAAAAAAGGTTTAAAAATGGAGGTGTACGAAGTAGGTAATACCGAATTAGGCGAAGAAATGAAGGCTAGAACCAATCAAAATGCCCCATTATGAAGCTACTGGTCTTAGCGTCAATGACGCGATTTTCCCATCGGTTGATACCATCGCTATAGACACAGTGACCCCCATACAAAATGGAGACTATTAGGTGCATGCTGCGGAGTTGAATTTCTGATTTGAAATGCTTTATGTCATTATAAATCTAAACGGTAGTTGAATAAGGCGCCAGTTCCACCAAATTATTCTGTCCTCGGTTCTGAGAGAGGAAAGTCTAAAACTACCTCAGTATTAAAAGTCTCCTTTGCCCCGTACTCACCGATTATTTAGCCAGTTAGTACGTAGAGATTTTCCTCGACTATGCGAACTAAGTAGTTGGTGTCGGATGCATCAGCCGTACCGGATTAAAAGTTCGTTGTGAAGTCAATAAGCTATTAAATATTATGTACCTAACTTTCAGCATAATAAAGCTGATTCTCGACTAATTATTCTGATTGGATAGGAGTCAATCCCGTCTATTGTCTCAATATATTAATATTAACAATACACAATAATATTCAAATTCTGGCCATCTACTTAGAAGTTTTCTCAACTTCGAGTTTCCATGCGTAAGAAAATGCGGAGCAACTGTACCTGCAGGCGTCTGGGGGATTTATTTACGGAGAATTCCTAGCGAATCCCATCTTTGGGTGAAAGTTGACGCTTACGTGGTCGACATCTTGGGCCTCTACACATTGCAACCTTGTCTTAAAAACTTGACGACATCAGAGTTGGCTTGTTCTCTCTCACATGCTAGGTACATGCATTCTTTAGAATGGTTCTTTTTTTCTTATGCTAGAAATGTTTGCTAACAATATCATCCTATTCAACATCAGTTATATAATACTATAGAATTTATCAAGTACCAAAATAAATTCATTGAATTGAATATAGACATCTCAATATCAAATCAGTAAATAAAATAAATAACCCCTTTAAGCCTACGCGTTCAGCTCGCGTCGAATCTTAGTGAAGTGAGGGGTGTGTGTTACTACCCAAGATCCAGGTACCTAACCTTATGTGTATTTTTAGTATCCAGACCATGTACAAATTCGTACCCACTACCAACCTCCTCGACGATTCCAATTTTTATCTGCAGCAAGCTGATCGTCGCAACTTCAACACTAAACAGTAACAATAACGATCGATATCTTCGAATTTACCATCGCTTCGATATTTTGCAGCTGCAATAGCTGCTTTGTCCAGTCAACATGTCCTCCAGCCCAACGCGGGAACAGCTCCCGCATGCGGTGCAGCCATTCCACACCATCACCACCCAACTTCACAATCCGCCCTCGCCTCATACCCACCGAGCGCTGCGCAAGCTTCAATCCGCACACAATCTCGGCGCCGCCGCTCGAAACTCCAGTCAAATCTCATTGAGTTCGCAGCAGCAGATACTGCAAGATCTTCAGCAGGGCGGCCCGACGTCTTCGCATCGCGGTTCTCTAAACCGATCCCCCCAGCGAAACCGAGCCAACTCGGATGCGACGACCCAGCCACCACCACCGCCGTCGACGACATTTCCTAATAATATTCTGATGTCCTTGAACAGCAAGCGATCGGCCCTAAGCAGGCCCTCGAGGGTCGCCGACACCATGTCGCTGGACAGGCTTGTTCGAGAGGGTCCGCCTGACGGAGATGTTGATGGCGCATTAGAGGCTGCCCGTCTGAAGGTCTTGGACCAAGGCATTAAGAGTGACATAGACGGAATGGTTCGGGATTTCTTATTGAACCTTACAATTTCGATTGTGCTAACGAGGCCTAGTCTCGAACCAGAATATACGTCTGGCTGATTCTTGTCGATGCGCCTATCGTTAAGACGGACGATTATCTAGGTCTTATCCATCGGGGTGCTTCGCCGGCCTATTCCAAGATCCGCAACGACACATTCCGAACCCTGACTACCGATCCCCTCTTCCGGCGTCGCGTGAGCGAAGCGAGTTTGATTCGTCTCCTCAACGCCATCGCCTGGAAGCTTCACGACACGAACCAAGAACGTCGACCTACAAGCAGCAGACTCTCTCTTGCCCCGACAGATAGCGCCAGTAGTTCTCGCAGCGATCTTTCGTTATTGGACATATCACCCTCGGCGAAGAACCGCGCTCGCGCTTTGACACTTACGACGGAAAACTCGGATGCGACTACGTCCGAACCGGGAACCTATGTGCAGGGCATGAATGTGCTCGCAGCACCGTTCCTTTATGCTGCTCGCAGTGAGGTCGAGGCTTTCTCTGCGTTCCACACACTCCTAACTAAGGAGTGTCCCGGATACATCCGAGGCGCGATGGACGGCGTTCATCGCGGGCTAGCGCTGGTCGATAAAGTGCTCTCAATCGTGGATCCCAAGTTGAGCTTCCATCTGACCTCCAAAGGTCTCTCGGCCGAAATCTACGCTTTTCCATCCGTACTCACGCTCTGCGCGTGCACGCCACCTTTACCGGAAGTATTGAAGCATTGGGATTTCCTATTCGCGTACGGGCCGCATCTTAATATTCTCTGCATTGTCGCTCAGCTGATCATGATGCGACATGAACTCCTTACCTCTATTAAGTAAGTACTTGCTATGACTATCACGATGGACCTCGGGGCAAGAATACTGATAAACAACCAGTCCCAACAAACTTCTGCGATCCTTCCCAGCTCTTCGAGCAGAACAAATCAAGCGGACGGCGCTGGCTATCATCAAGATGATACCTCAAGACGTTTATGCAGAGATCGTTAAGCACGCTCTATGACATGCCGCCAGCAGGGACAAAAAATGTCCCTTCCGATGCGGAGGAACTATTTTGATGATTTACGATTTACGCCTGGAAGTGATCCCGATCGAAGCACTTTGTAACAACAACACACCACGATGAACGAGAAATTTCAGCGCGGCAATGCGCTGAATGCCCGAACCCGAGGAGGATTTCTTGCTTGTTTCTCGCATAGAGGGGGCAACCGTAATGACGAACTGACTTCTCATAGATTCCTCACACATTTTCCTTATCCCAGGTACTATATAATTATACCCACCTATGTATATAGGTACCTGAGTATGGGAACGGGCCACGACTGTACAATACATACTAAACGACGCGGACGACACGACCGGAAAAGTGAAAAAACGAGACCCTAGGAGATAAAAAAAAAAAAAAGGGTTCTCTCAAGGGATGATGATGGTCATACTGATGATCTTACTAACGACATTACGAATGAAACTTGCTTGCATACATGATTTTTGTACAATTATAAGGGGGGTAAGGAAGGGCATACGAAAAGGGGGGGGGGGGCATGAAGCTGGTTAAGCGAACGCGAAAACGCACGTGTATTACTTAGGTACCAAGATAATTAATAGGCATGCTCTGCGCTGCTGTATATTCGACATGGAATCTTGCTTTTACTCGATTTGCATCTGTCCGATTGAATTCGTCTTCGAGAGCTGAAAACTAAATGTTGTTTGACCACTGATTGATATAGAGATATAGCAAAAAGGCCAGTACCTACTAACCTAGGTAGTTTCCTTTAGCGTAGCATAGGAATCTAGGATGCGATAATTGAGCCTTCGCGCTTGGCTGAGATCGCAAAGGGGTAGGTTTTATTCGACTTAACGAACTCCCCCTCCCTTTGGACAAGTTTTCAGCTCGGTCTCCCTACATACTTCCCACCCCTTCCTTCGAAGGGCACATGAGGGCTGCTAAGTTGAAATGGGGGCATGCATCATGATATATGGATCTCGAATTCCACGGGAATATTGCCGTTTGATTCTTCATGTCGGAAATTGAAACACAGGAGAAGGGTGCTTTCAAAGAGTCATGAATTGCTCAAGTGACGATGACATTCTGTATATTAGAGTTGGTTATCCCAACCCTCAGAGTGCTTCCCAAACCATTCACTTTTGATCCTATCCACTCTACTACTCTACTTCGACCTGTAGTCTAGCTTCGCCTATATCTATCGCTATTGCTATAGTCATCTAGTCATCCTCGTATCTCGTACCCCGTTCTATCACGTCATTTATCACATCTCAGCGTACCGAATTCATCATGCTTGTTTTTTCGATCGTGTTGCTAGCATATTGCATGCTCTTCGCTTCCGCGCAGGAGAAAGTTGTCCGTTTACCTATTATCCACCACCACCAGAAGAGGGAGACGGCAAGTTGCGAGCAGACATATGGATCCGGCTTCCAACCATGCGGAGAAGCTGACAGCACATACTGCTTTAACCCCAGCATTGGCCAGGCAAGTAGACCTACGCAGAGAGATCTATGGGCGTGGACGTTGCTGACTTAGAGACCAGACATGCTGCTCCACGGATAGCGGGTTTTGCGACTCGGGCAAATACTGTGCGCCTGTCGGAGGTTATTGCTGTCTCGAGGTTCGTAGCCAGGCGCCTTAACCAAGACTTGAATTCAGCTAACAGGGAACCGTAGGGCGAAGATTTAGACACGTGTGCCCGGAATGCCGGATTTGAAATTCCAGGATCGGCATCAAATAGTTCGTCTGAAGTTACTGCGGCGGCGGAAACACCGTCAGGAACAACCACTGTTGCCGGGCCCACTTTCACAGTAATCCCATTTCTTAAGGAGTCGTCAACAGCGTCATTGCCGACAAATATCCAAGAAGAGCCGTGTGGAATCGTTACTTCTACGCTGGCTACACCGTCAATTGCTGCCCCAGCCAATTTAAATACGTCCGTACCGACGCTAGTATCGCATACCAACACAACGGCTCCAGCTCTAGTGCAGGTGTCTTTCGCAAGGAAACGAGACGGGACACCCGGATGGAAGGCAACGGCCGGATTGATTGGAGCGTTGGCTGTATTCTTCTGAACTTGAATGGAAGCTCCGTTGTGAAGATCGAAAGGACTCTGCAGGGAACATATAATGGTAATTGTAGTGGGATCTACATTTAATATGTAGCTAATAGGATCTCGATCGGATCCTGGGTATGTCTGGAAAACAATATTTAATAGGTCGGGCAGCCCCCTTGGGCACGCTGGAAGGCGCCAGAGAAAAATTCTTGCATGGCGACATAATGGTAAAGAATTCCACCGAGTACAGCAAACTGCGTCCTGCATCAGTGATGATCTGGGTTAACTGAGTATACGTGAAAACTTACATGCCATAAGTTGTGTGCATTGCCACAGTAATCAAAAGCGCCTGGGAACCATCGCTCGGGAACTTTGCTGGCATAGACGCAGGCTCCAAGGACGTAGACGAAGAGCGACTTGAGCAAATTGGAGCCCGTGTAGAATTCAAGCGCTGACTCGGTACCTCGGGTCAGAATAATCTGGAAGATGGGCATAAACCCGGTAGCACCCAATCCTACGAAAAAGCCAACTCTCAGCCAAGCCATGTCCTGTCCATTAAACTTGGGATGCCAAGGGAGGATGGTGCCAGCAATTCCTAGGATAGCCGTGGCGCTTATGTATGTCCATCGGCTAATGGGCTCGCAATAGAATGCTGTGTACTCGGTTGTCATTATCGACGCAGCGATGAGTAATGAAATACCAGTGTAGTCGATACAAGCAAAACGCTCCATCAGGGTTTGGTCCGCGACGCAGTTCATGGTATGCCAGATAGTACTGCAGATGAGGCACTTAGCCGCCGCGAAGAAGAAAACGGCTGCAATGAAGACATCAGTTTTCGTGTAAAGAGAAAAATCCGCGGACATCGGATAGAAATAAAAGGCGATGGATAAGATCACCATCAAGCCCAGCGCGTGGGACCAAATGTTGACTGTCTCGTTGGAGAAACCGAACATTGAGCGGACGCAGCCAATTTTGGATTCGGTGAATCGGTAGCCGCTCAGGATATGAGGATTAATCCTCCAAGGAACGGGAAGCTCGTCGTATTTGATAAGCCCCTGCTCCCTAGCTCGAGCAATCGCTCTTTGGATATGTTCCTCTACGGTTTCTGCGGCTCGCCAAGCCCGCCCAATACCATCGTCCATGACACCACGGGCACGCTCCAACCCCTCATCCACAACCCGGCGCCCCTCGTCCATAAGGTTTCCGGCAGCATCGGCGGCATTCGCGTATCCTTGGTCGCGGATCTTCGTAGCTCGATTCTCGAAATCGGTGAGCATGCCGTCAAGGAGGTCAACACCGACACAAGCCTTCTCGTTCATCGAACCAGCTGCGGCCAAAGCCTCATGGTATCTTGTATCCAAGGTCTCGACCATGACCTGCAGCCGCCGTCGGCCAGCGCCGATGACCTCTTCCGAGACTTGCGAACATCGTTCTCGTACAGCCTGGAGTGTGGCGAAAGTTTTGGATATACTCGAATCGAAGTCGACCAATTCACTATAACTTTCAAGGTATTCGAGTCTTCTCTCTAGTTCCGAGAGAAACAAATCGACCTTTCTTTGTTTAGAATGCCTGTGTTGCAAGCTTGAGATGCTTCAAGGTACGTACCTTAAGCAGCAAACCTTCTTCTCCGTCCATGATCTGCTGAACTATAGAGTGCCTTCTTCGAGGGATAAACGAGGAATGACGTCTGCGCCTTGCCGGACGGTCCTCTTGGAGAGCGGTGGTCGAGCTCGCAACACCGGTCTGGTCTTGGTGTGCCCTAAAAGCGAAGGAGGATGTACAAGACATGGTGGAAGGAGTAAACGGTAAAGTTGGAAAATGGTTGGTGCCAACAAATAATAGGTTTCTTAGTCGTTCTAAGGTGTCAGACGTTCCTGTATTAGACAGGTGCCAATACCAACGACACAAAGCTGACCAGTCAAAACATAAAGATGCGCAATGATGGTTAAAGATTGGACTGAACAGTCCTAAGAGTGTTCACGGTGCAATGGAAAGAATAGAGAGGCAAAGTGGCGGATCGGTATCTTTCACATGTGGAAGAAAGTGTTGATGCAATTGGTTGGGCAGCGGGTCGAAGATTCAATTCAAGGAGGGAAACAATCGGAGACGACGGAGTTTAGCTTAGATAAGATCGGATGCCCAAAAAGCTCACCAATAAGCTCAATATTATGCAAGGGCTGATTAGTTTCCCCACAACCGGGTCCTCTATTCATCTGCTTGGGGTATCGATACTGCAACTAGTCATTGAAGTTAAGCCAAATGAGTTTATTGTAGTACATAATTATTTTATTAGTAGATGCATTTAGTAGCATGATGCAGACGTTCAATACTTGTTGATTTTGATTTGATGAGGAATTCAAATTTACACAATTTCTTCTCTCAAATCCTAGTCACTAAAATAGCTGACTGAAGTATGAGCTCAACAACGTGATATTTTGTACCTGTATGAGCTGAACAACCTGGGGTGGGAGGAAGCCCCAACTTTCTTTTTATGGTTCGTGGCGAGCATTGACCCCAATTTCCAACGCGTCGTATTCACCAATCATAGAATCTCGTGATTGGGGAAAAGTGTAAGACGGCGACGGAGATTGAAAGATCCGAACCGAGATCGCAACCCCTCCACACAGAGCTGACGGGTGCTTACCTAATAGCTTGGCCTTACCTAAGGCTAGATGTTCCCTGTATAGGAATCCATTCTCATTGGACGCGTCTTTCAATGGTCAAGGTCGCATTTCAATTTCTACGAAATCAACGTCAACATATTATACCTATCAAGATTGAAGATACTAATCGATGCTTGAGAATTCTACAATTCTTCATCTAAAGATTGATTCGCGACCGGTCTACTATTGAACACTTTCTTCTTTCACCTGGTTCCTTGCGCTTTCACGATGGCGATCGACGAGATTGTTACCGACCCGAACCTGTTGACGGTGCTCAATGCCTCCCGCGATGCACGACTACAAGCGTTAAGCTTGGTTGACCAGATCGCGGCGGCCGGTCCCACCGAGAGCGCCTCTCTAGAGTCCCAACTCGAGACCTCGAAGCAGCAAAAGCTTCTGATTACGAATCTTGCCCAACTCCGCGGCCTCCACCGAGCTGCTTACTTCGGCGCCCGCCAGACCAAATCGCAGACCTCTGAAGCGCGACAAGAGGTTGACCGCCTACATCTACAACTCCAGAACCTCTACTACGAGCAACGACACTTGCAAGGGGAAATTTCGGCGTGCGAGTCATACGAGTCAGTGCCCTACAAAGCATCTAAACAAGAAACCCCAGTCCCTACACCACCCTACTCGCCCAAGCTCAACTTGCCCCCCTTGACAAACTACAGTCCTTTCCGCGACCATTACACAGCTTCGGTCGCCGAGCTTGTACAAGAACTCACTGACTTTCAAAACAATAGCCATACTTACCAGCAGCTACCCCTCATACCCCTCGAAGAGTTCCTCGCCGCTAAGCCCGAGCACGCCGACGACGACGAGAACACGCTGATGATCGCACGGATCGAGCACGAGCGCAGCGAACGCGAGGCTCTAGAACAGAAACGCATGGAGTTGCTCAAGCGCAAGCAGAAGCTCATTGCGGACAATAAGAAGAGAAAAGATGACCTAGCAAATCTCGACAAAGAGCTTGAGAAGTTTATCGACGTGTGTAGAATGAGGCTATATGCATTACGGGTTTTGTCACTAACGTCGCTATTAGGCCGCCAAACCGATCCAAAAGCTTTTCGACAAGAATGTATGAGATGCGGCGCAAATATCCAGCTATTAACCCCATGCATCTCCCGATAGAAAGCTACAGAAATTCGATATCATCATGGCCACTGGTTAGTTGCCTATCTTAATTATTGCTCGAGTTGCGACGGGGCGCACATATAAGGCGAGATGCAACACACGAACGCCGCTCATCGTAGGCGATCATCCGTCAAGGTCGGCCCTACACAAATGGATTATACTTTCTTGGTTGCGGTGTTGACCGTTCTGCGTCGGCCATATTCGGCCCTACTTGCCGAAAGCAAGAAGTTGCATGCAGTTCTGGGACGACCTACAGATCATGAGAACATTCCGAATATTTCTAATAAGCCTAAAGGGTTTATTACGATTGCGAATTGGAAGGCTCTAGATCAGGCTGAAAAGTCCTAATTGTCAGGCCATATGGTTTGGATCGTGATTCGCGCGGTGGCCGAGGCGATGGAAGAACCTAATGAATATTAGTCGTATGTTAATGCAGTAGACCGCATGATACCCGATGAGCAAATCTTATATCGAGATCCTTGACTCATCAAGATTCTGGCTTTAGTCGTGAATGATGATAATTACATATAAAATGTCAGGCAATGCTCACGAGCATGGAAATGAAGTTGTATGCTGAGGTAAGTATAGGTACCTCATATATCACATCTTTTTACCACCAGACTGAACATACAGAACTTCAATTATAAGCTTAGGTACACAATGTTTCGTCTGATATCGTGAATATGACCGATGGAGAAATTGTACCATCAACTAAAAACTCTCCTATACTGTTAACAATGCTGCTATGATAAATCAATTGCAGTCGCTTGCCGAGGCGTGATACAAATCTATGACAGAGACAACGAGACTTGCGTGTCAGAACATGGATTCGGTAGCGCAGCGGGTTTTACAACATTGACAGAAGACAGAAGATGGGACGAATAAACTCCGTCAGACGCGTTGATTGGCCATCGTGACCCCTACATGAACCTACTAGTGACGCGTTTTCTTTTTTGGAGCATGATGTCCCGATTGAACGAGAACGCGTTTCACGCATAACACATATGTACATCTAGATAGATGCATGCATGCATGCATACTTACAGCTACAGGTACATAACACATCGTGAAAGTGAGATGATCAATCGGTGATACCTAACCACATATATCGAGTCCCATCGCCAAGCGGAAGCAAGTATTTCGATAAGCCCTGCCGAGGACCCTTACTTATTGGATTGGCGAAGCCCAGACCCTAGCCAGACCGCGATGGGATATCCATAAGGACTCCGCGCGAAGCTTTCTCCTTGACCGATTCCACAGGAAACGGGGTGTTACTGGCCTAATAAGGCGTGTTTTATACCGAGGGATCCCCTTAATTAGCTAGCGGGTACGACCTCCCAAACCACCCCTATTGAACTCAGGGTACCGTACCGCCTTGAAGTCCCGCGGGCTTTAAGCTCCAACAAGAAGTCCGTGCGAAGGACTTCTTTCCAAGGCGGATTGCTGCATTTGGTTAAGTTGACGAGGATTCTGCGTTCGAAGTACTGGGGCCCCCCGTCAATTCTCGGGTAATGGATTTTTTTTTTCTTTTCTTCTTTCTGGGCAACGGATCCAGATCGACGGTGGGGCGAGTAATCTCAATCGACAAATAAACGCGGATGTTGGCTTCGTGACGAGCCAATCATAATTGTCCGAACGGCACGTTAAATTAGTTTCCAGAGTCGCAACTGACGATGGATGGATGGTGAGCATGGCGAGCACTGCACACCAAGGTCATGTGCTACTGAAGCTCATCTCCATATCCCATACATGTATCCACTGCTAGCTGTAGGTAATTTGTACCATCAACGGGTGCCACTGTAACGAAACGGTCTTTTGTTGGCGGCCTCCACACTGTCCTGCACGCATCAATATACGCGTATCAAGATTGAGGGATAACTTTTGCTATGTGAGTCCAGTCTGCTGTCTGTTAGAAAGGGCGATGCAGAAAAAAGTATCGGACAGATGACAACTATGCGACGAAAAAGCGTCATCATGATCGCCAACAGGGGTTCTGGTGATGACGTTTCAGGGAGGCTTGTATGTTAGAGGCGAGTTTGGAAAGCCCAATGAAAGGAAAAAGACGATTGGTATCAGATTCTGCTTCTGGTAATTTGGTAGCAAACTTCGCAATTCCATTCGCGAGGGGTAAGACACCGTACGAAGCACGGTGTGATGGGACGGAGACGAATTTTCGTGTAGCTTGTACGAAGTAGTAATTTGCGCTTCGCACCGTTGTTCGGCAAATAGAAATCTCAGTTGCAATTAACCGAGCCATCGTAGAAATCTCACCATAATGACGTTCACTTACTATTCCTTCGACGTGGAATGGGATCAAAGGGAGATAGAAACGTGGCCTAGGAACGCCACAGGTGAGAAAGCTAACTGTTATCTCACAGTGACCATAGAACTGGTATCCCGCGGCCGTCCCAAGGGCAGCAGAAGCGAGCCCGATGATGAGGGAAAGGTGACGACCAATGTTGGCTGTGCGTGGCTAAACAAGGAAACAAGCCACCGTGGCCCACGCCCTCGGCGACAAGGGTGTATGTAGCTGCATGCAGCAGTGATGTCGAGGTGCAGGAGCATAGCTTCAGCAGCGCAAAACTTACCTTAGCTAGGTATGCGCTATCGTCTAGGCGAGCAGTTCGGCGTCGATATAGTGCTTAGACGAGACTTGTCCGGCGACAACCATTGGTGCTAATCCCACACACGATTGCACAGCCTTGGCCTCTGTGTCGCCCTGATTAGTATACGGAGCATACGCATCATTCGAAACAGAAGAGACGCTCATGTGCGGCGCAAGGAATCTGATTCGTCGAGAATACCGTCAAAGCTATAGCGGCCCCGGTGGTGAGTGGTAAACCTGCATGAGAAGGATCCGACATGGAGGCACGCCGGCGTACATAAGACGCAGCACAGCATGACATGAAGCAGATCGACCCCGTCGTAGCTGACAACGAGCGCTATGAGTATTTTTTGAACGAGTTGTGATACGGTAAATGTATAAATCTGGAGCCCGGATTGGAAGGTTGGCCAGCAAGCTGTTTTGTAGATTAAGATGCGGCATGCTACCTCCAGCGTCAGATGGTGACGAAACGAGGGAACATGTACACACCATCAGGCTGCACCCAGAATCCGACTCTGGCAGTTTGGGTGTGGGCGCATGCATGTCGGTCGGCAAGATAATAATCAGATGCTTCAATAGAAGAACCGCTATCCGCATCCCACTTTCTGCGACCTGTAGCCTGCCACTCATGCTGAATGTATTACATGTGCTACTGCAACTATAGCGCAGCATTAAGCAATGTTTGAATAGAAAGTACGGAATACAGGCGAATACACCCGTCACCGCCCCCAAGGCTTTTAGCAGGCGTGCTAGCTAGCAAAGCTGAAAAGCCTAGTGTAGACTTGCTGAAGTCATCTTGTCGTACCAGCCAGCCAGCATATATAGCTCTGGACTAAGGTGAGTTCCTCTGAAGATCAAAGAGGCTGAGGTCTTCGACGGGAACGATTGACTCGCTCAGCCAACATGAACTGTCGTAAAAAGTCGCTGTAATCAGCCTTGGGGCGAGATGGCTGTGAACCTTGCACATGCACCATACTCCTCCCCACGCAACCTAACTGTACTGAATTGTGGTAATAAGGATGCCTATTCGCGTTGTACATGCTTGTACTGTACATTATTTTGCCGCTTATTAAGATCAATGATGAAGAAAGATTGCACCTCTTCAGGTCTATCAACAAAAATAGAAGCTTAGATCATATCTGTTTAAAAAAGGATTCACTGAATAATGACAGCACATGCAAAAGTTTCCGGGACAAAACAATGGTCAATCGAATGATGTAATGAAACAAACGCAGAAGGTTTGTAAATAGTAAAAGTCTCGGTTGACAGATAGACTTCCCGACGAGCAAACTCAAGCAGTCACAGCTTTGAGATATTTTAGTTGGGCGAGGTAGGGTCGTAGGGCAAGGTAGTATGGATGGGGTCAATAGATTTGAATTTTGTACCTGGTGACTAAGTTATAACCTGGTTTTGCCTACCAAAGTTAGATAGGTGCATCCTCGAACCCACGACTTAGTCTAAAAACGTGAGCGACTCCAAGGACTCAGTTGGTTGTGTTTTATTGTGTTTTAGGTAGGTATATAGTTTTGCGTTTGGGTAGGGCCTGCTACATATGTTCCTGTACGGATGTGAAATTGAGTAGGTCTTTCTGCTTGCCCATGGGGAATTGACTTTTCCAATCCACCAGGAACGCTTTGTTTGCACTGGCTGTTATTTAGAAGAAACGACGTCATTTGGGGGCTGCGGCAAGTAACAACCCTTCATCATTCATCAAACTTTAGAAAGACCTCCCACTCTAACCCATACATGTATTTAATCCCTATTGACGAAGGTCGGATTAAAAAGAAAGCACTTTAAATCTTCGAGTCTCGCTCTTGTCATATTGTTTGAGACCATACGGATGTTTCTTAAACATTACTTAACCTCCTTCACCTCACTTGCAGGTACATAATAGGTACTACATAGTATGATTATATTACTGCCTGTTCTTCCAAGAGCACTGGCACTTGCAGCTACCACATTTGTATTGTACTTTACATGATGAGGTGGGTACAGGAGTACAGGATACCTAAATGTAGTACAATCCCTCAATTAGACTTACATACATACAGTACAATCACTCATATCCTCGATTGCACCTTGTCCTCGCACCCTTTGTTAGCTCTCCGCCACAGCCAATTGGATTATTGCTATGTATGGTGATTTGCGGTGTTTTCAATGCGAACAGATGAGTCCCAAGTCCTTATTTGCCATTTTCCCCTTCATTGAATTGCATAAAGAGAGAGTTCGGAACAATTGTGGCTCAAACTCACTAACATTGGATTTGCGGGTTCTGGGCATTCAATGTTTCTTGGTACCCGGCGTCACTATGCATGTACTGTACTTCCTGCGACAAGCCCCATAAACCCCCCCATAATCATAACCATAAACTAATGGCGCTAGGCCTGCTAGCTTGTCTAGGCCCATGCTTGAAATATCTGGGAATTGGAACCCTTCCCGTCGTCAGAGCTACTGTCCACTTTGGGGCGCAGAATCCCTACCCATCTAATTTCTCTGTCGTACTAAACAAGGCTCCCCTTTTCCCTAATTGTTATTACCTTCATGAGGTTCAACCTAGTAATTTTCCAGCTCCCTCCCATTTTCTTACCTCTTTTTGCCAATTACTACCTCTTTTTCTTCCCTCCTTTTCCCTTTTCCTGCTTGGACCCTCTGTATTGCAACCTAAGAGAGTGACATTAACCCAAGGTTATTGTGCAGCTAGTGCACAACCCATCGCGTTCTCAGAGCGTCCCAGCCCCCCTCTCTCCCTAATCCCCCCCTTCCCACTCAACGTCCTTCCTTGTGTTATCTTTTTCCGAACTTCATTACTACTGTACTCCGTTTTCTTCTTCTCTTTTTTTCCTCTATTCCTCGTCGGCGCTCTCAACCTCCCACGCTCCTTATCTATCTCCAACAGGCTATTGTCGTCTTCGCCAACACATCCCGAGGAATCAAAAATAATAATCACGTCGTCTGCCCACCATGTCGCTCTTCGCCTGGTGTACGAGGAGAGCTGGAGGGCTAGCGATGCTCTTCACCATAGGTCTTAGCTATTGGGTTATCACTAAGGAATCAGCTGCTACACAATCCGACTACCAGGACAACCAACAAGATGATCTGAGGAAGCCGTCGTACCTTACCGGCTCCTCAGAGGGAGCTGGAATCTGGACCGTCGTTTTCGCCTATTACTGCCTATTAATACACTTTCTGGTTTTCGCTTTCCCCATGCGTTCCTGTTATGCCATGTTCGACATCACAAAGGGGTTGAAAAAGGTCGCGCGAAACAGGTCGCTTAGGGATTTCAAGCTGTCCCACCGTCGTCGCGGTTCTTCCACCTCCCTCTCCAGCTCTGAGACATTGACGTCTTCCAAAGAGGATTCTCTACCTTCGTCTACCACCACGAGCGAACTTGGCGATATCGAACCCGAATTCTACGCAGACGGAGACTCAGACTTGGATCGCGTTATCCATGCTATTGTTATTCCCAACTACAAGGAAGAGGTCGACAGCTTGAGGGAAACACTCGACGTCTTGGCATCGCACCCCCAAGCCCGAGATTGCTACGATGTAAGTTCAATTCCTTCCTCCGGGGTTCTGTGTAGCACGGTCAAACTCGAAAATAGTTGGTCGTGGTGGTTGCGTGGCTCCTTTCTTGTAATGTTACAGTGGAGATCGTCGTTTCGCGTTGCTAATTAAATGGGGTTGTAGATCTATCTTGCTATGGAACAACGCGAACACAACGTTGAGCTTAAGGCCATGAAGATGATCCAGGAATTTGTGAAGAAGTTCCGATCAATTGACTTCACCCTCCATCCGTCTGACATCCCCGGTGAATCTCCTGGCAAAGGTAGCAACCTTGCATGGGCCGCGCGCAAGCTGAGCGAAAGATACTCAATTGGCGTCAGGAAGGATGTAATTGTCACAGGAATCGATGGTATGTCTATATGCAGCTTTCTATGTGGTAATTGGTATGCGAGTAAGCTAACGTCATTTTCAACACAGCCGACAGCCACCTTTCTTCCAACTACTTCTCTCAACTTACTGGAATGCATGTGTCCTACAAAGACACTGCGAGCACTACTCTATACTCTGCCCCTATCATCTTCGATCGTAATGCGCACGCAGTCCCGGCTATTGTCCGTGTTGCTGATATTCTCTGGGCCGGTGCCGGTCTCTCGGGTCTTTACCGGGGGTCGACTATCGCTCCTCCTACTTCTGTCTATTCCGTTCCGCTCACCCTGGCTGACAGAGTTGGAGGTTGGGATTGCGACTCTGAGGCTATCGGTGAGGACCTGCACATGTTTCTGAAGTGTTTCTTCGCTTTGAACGGACACTTAACTTCGCGAACTATCATGAGCCCTGTTAGTCAAAGCAATGTCAAGGGTGACGGTGGCGAGGGAGTTCGAGGAGTGTACAACGACGTCCAAGCTCGATACAAGCAGGCGTTGCGACACATGTGGGGTGCTTTGGATTCTGGATTTACCATGAGGAAGTTCGTGGAGCTCTGCCGGGAGCGCAAGCACACTGCCAGGGCATTCCGTCCTCTCCACGTTACACTGTAAGATTTACTCTAGGAAATATGGAGGGACGAAACTAACATAGGACAGGAACAACCCCACCGATTCCTACCTCACGCAAAATCAGCTCGACATAAGCCCCGAACAAACCCTCGAGAGCCAGATCTTCCACGATGTTACCTCTGATACCCTAAAGGAGCCTAATTGGCTACGCATCATTGTCCTCTTCCACCGAATCTTTGAGGCTCACTTCCTACCCCTGCAGACCACCATCCTCGTGATAGCTTCGACTCTATACGTGTGGGTTACTGATGGCGGCTCGGATCCTCATGGTCTTGGCTGGGTATTCACCCTTTGCAATATCTTGCGAACACTTGGCTTTATGGAAGTCGCATTGATGCTATTCCTATACGAGCGATTCCACAAGATCTGCGTCACTACCCGTGAGAAAGAAATGCAGGATGCCGGTCTCTCCAAGGGAATGTGTTTTTCCCACCGCGAGCTCAAGAAGAACTTTGTCGACTATATGATGGCACCCTTGGTCGCGCCTCTCTATGGTGCAATCCCCACGGCGCAAGCACAGATCATGCACTTTGTCACCCTCGATCTTGTCTACACGGTCAGCAAAAAGGTCACGAGGCAAAGAGCGAAGTCGATAATTGCGAACGTTATGTCATAGCGACTGAGTTATATTGCGTTTAATAATATTCGTACAGGTCAGCTATTGCGGTAGCTGACCTGTTCGCTTTATGTTCGATTCTCCATCGACCCGTTGAAGACCGACGAAGCGACCTTTTCGACTTTTTAAAGAATTGCTCCGCGGAGCGTGTGTAAATAGAGAACATGATGTTGATATGCATGGCATCGGCATCGGCATTGGCATTCTAGATAAGGGGATACTTTTTCTGGGCTCACGGAGTTCTTGGAGCACATCGCAGGAATGAGAAAAGTCATCCTGTCGGCATTCGTTTACGCGGCAAGAAAGAAACCGGGCCAACGAAGCAACGGTTTTGCAGTCAAGGTTTGACTCGTCGGAGGGTCACATGACGCATCCGTCCAAATGGGGGGGCGGGCTAGCCCAGCGAGGACGTATGAGAGACGAGGGTTCACGATGGGGAGCAACCCACGCCACCTAATGCGCAAACCTAGCCCGATAATATCTAATATTGATGTACATAGAGAGATGATCAGTAGTCCTCCGACGGGCTAAAGATTAAGAAGCAACTCGATGATCGAGCATAGTTGTAAAGCAATGCTACTTGCAGCTTCCAATAAAAGATAAATCGTATTGCTCTGTCGCCACAATTCTGTATTTCGATGACTTTGTGATAATTGTAACTCTCAACTTAGGCCTTTTCGGTGGTAATTATCGAGAGCTGGAGTGGTTCGGTGGCGTACGCGCGGTCTATGTATTGTGCTGTGCAAGGTGATACAACGAGTATCGAGTATCGAGGTAGACATGCAAGATTTATAACGAAAGAAAACGACGACCCGAAGAAGAGGAATAGGACAGTACGGTCCGTGGGTTTGAATGCGGCAGCTCGTTTCGTACCCCTTACCCCTATGAACTCAGGTCCGAGGCAGTTCGGAGTTTGAGTACAGTTGACGAATCACATTACACCGTTCCTACGAACCGGGTCCCGCCTAGACCGCAAACTCTCGGTGTCTCTACCCCAGCTATCGACTTGCCTGCCGTCCGAAAGGGCTCGGAAATTTTCATAGAGAAGGAATCTGGAGGCGCATTCCATGTTACGCGGGGATTTTGAAGTTCGCGAAGTCCGCTTGTAAGGGGGAAGCTTTTTGCATACAAATATCCTCATCTATCTACCTCAAGATGGTGTTAGTTTTCCGTTCGGTATCATCTTCCCACCACAGCTCACAGATTTCATATCTCGTTTCATATTTCAGTTAAATATCAATTAGTACCAGCGAACTTCGGCAACATGGCTAGCGAAGGCAAGAACAGTGGTACCGGACGACACACCGTGAATATCGGCGTGTTTATTCCGGGAGATTGTCAAGTTCTAGACGCTGCAAGTGTCGATATCATGGGTTCCATAAGTTATGAATGGTTAGTTATCCCGCTGGAAGTTCTTTACAATTTGTATTCGTGGATGCTAACGGGCTCTTAGTACGTGGATTTTTCTCATATCAACCGGACCGGGTTCCCTCTTTCCCCCTTTTTTTTTGTGCTTCACGCAGAATACTTACCGCAGAGAAGATATGACAATGGCAGGAGAATTCATCCCGCAGGCAGTCGTTGACCTTGCACCCTCGGTCAAGATCCGGTACATCGGGTCGGTGAAGGCGGGCGAGCCCATCGCGCTGACGGCGAACGAGTCGATTGTGGCCACGAACCACTACAACGACCCCGAGGTCGCCCCTGGCAAGCTGGACATCGTCCTCATCCCGGGCCCAGATCCTTCCAAGGGATTCGACCAGGGCGGGCTCGCCTGGTTAGCAAGCCAGGCAAACACCGAGGGCGTCGATATCCTCAGTGTGTGCTCCGGGATTTTCCTCTGTGGTGAAGCCGGTCTGCTCAAGGGGAAAACGGCGTGCGGGCCCCGAGGCATCCAGGACCTGATTCGCAGCAAGGGGTATGGCGAGAAGGAGCTCGTGGGCCACAAATATAGATGGGTTCAGGATGGGAATTTCTGGTCTGCTGGTAGGTTTTCCCCGTCTACCTCCTATTCGTCATCTCCTTAGACTTATACTCCTTCCTATTCTAACATCAACGAAACAAGGCGGTATAACCAATGGCAACGATCTCGTGGCAGCGTACTCCCGGGCTTCTCCCCATCACTTCCCGAGACCCATTGTGGAGATTGCTCTAGAGGCAACGGATGTGGGCGACCGCGATCGCGAATATAAGAAAGGTCAGTGGGCCTTCACCCTTACTATGGTCTTCAATGTGTTCCGGGCGTGGCTGATGAGATGGACTTCCAGATATAGCCTGGCCTGCTCTGATTGCTCAGATTGTCGAAGAAGCTGCTGCTAAGTAGTATACTTGTCCCTTCAATTATCTTGACTTTGGACATTAGTTATGTATTGGGAGAAGGCAAACTGTTGACCAGTGCGGAGAGAGGGCTTGGATGAGTCTATGTGGTTGTATGATTAGTGTTAGCTGTGAGACTACTCTCCCTTCATTTTTAGTCTAGTGAGGTCTTGAGAATGGAAATCATTAAAACCCAAGAGCAGAAGAGCATCTGTCTGTCTTTTATCAATGCAAGACATTTTGTAACAGAGCGCTAGGTTCATGGTGACTGAGACCCAACGTCATTGGCGCCATGGTTGCCCGAGACAATGTTCAGGTCGAATATCCACAGCTCGAACCAAGAGGAAAACTCATTGCAGAATACATGTGTACTAGCGATGCGATTTCTCCTCTAGTGTGGATTTAACCCAGCATTGAATTTAGCAAAGTGTGTAAAAAATGAAGTTGAAAATGGTGGAGGCGCATGATTGTTGTCGTCGCACAGAGCGCCGCATTGTGATTGGTCAGATCTCAACTCTGTCGTTGCTACCTCGAGACCCGCTAAGGATCAAATCTGGTTAAGGGTCCGTAAAGATAAACCCGATTCGTGCTAGTGCATCCTTATCTACGAAGGCGGTAAGACATTTTGGGTGGGGTGTTGCTGCGGCGGAAAAAAAAATTTGGAGAGCACAGTTAGAACATCCACCGTTGAAGCTACATTAGCTCGAACTTTTTTTTTCTTTCCTCTTCAACGAGACTCGAGTCGCGTCCAACGTCTTTTTTTCTCTTCATAAATCCTCATCTTCCCTTCAACTCTTCAAAAGCAAGATTGCAATAAACTGTTATCGCTTTTCTTCGACTCTAATTCGCATTTGTACATCTACAATTGCATCCTCTTTCTATCCACCTAACTAGTTAATTCACCTTCGACGCAACCACGATGCCTGTTCTGCCTGTCGCCCTCTATGGGCTCACGGTTCCGGCCAATGAAATGGTCCCAGCCATGCAAGAGGACAGCATCCCTAACGCTGCTGTAGGTTACTCTTTCGATTCGGTCTACGCGATTAGCTATCTTTCCGACCAGTTAATTTTTTGGGTCTTTTTTTTGCAGCGCAAATGTCTATTCTTTCTGTCGCTCTGTCGCATCTTGCACTTTGGTTAATAATGAGCCTCGCTAACCCGAAGATTGAAGTACCAAATCACTATGGCTGCCCTTGATCCTACCCAGGCGCCAGAAGCTGATGAGGACGGCAACATCCCCACTGTCCCGCGATCCACCCTCAAGATCATTCGCCGAAACCCAGCTTTCGACGATGAGCTCGATGACGAGTACCTCGAGCAGTTGATGGGTGATGGTTCGTCCGACGAGGACGATGACGAGGAAGACGATGACGATGAGCCCAATGGTGGTCCCAGTGACCCTGCGAAGTCCAAGAAGGCCAAGCAGGAGGCTGCCCTCAAGAAGCTCATCCAAGCCGCTCAAGAAGAGGAGGATTCCGATGAAGAGATGGGTGATGACGCCAAGCCCAACGGCGTTAAGGCCAGCAAGAAGGGCAAGGAACCCGCTACCTCCAGCGATGATGAGGATGATGACGACGACAGCGTCGGCTCTGCTCCCCTGGGTCTCGAGGAGCTTGTTGTCTGCACTCTTGATACCGAGCGCGTATGTTCTACCCTATATTCCTATTCCCTTCCTCTACTAACCTATCCTCCAATAGAACTACCAGCAACCTCTCAACATCACCATTGCCCCCGATGAGGAGGTCTTCTTCGTCGTCAGTGGTACTCACTCCATCCACTTGACCGGCAACTTCGTTATTAACGAGAACGATGGTTCCGACGATGAAGATGATGAGGATGATTATGGCATGGAGGGTATGGACGAGTATGACTCTGACGACTCTGAGGCTGATGAGCTCGACGGCCTTCGGGACCCCCGTATCACTGAGATAGAGTCTGACGAGGAGGAGGCCCCCAAGCTTGTCGCTGCTGCATCCAAGAAGGGCAAGAAGCGTCCCGCTGAAGAGGAGACAGAGGGTCTGGATGAGCTGATGGCCAAGGCTGACGAGACCAAGCTCAGCAAGAAGCAGCAGAAGAAGCTGAAGAACAACAAGGGTGAGGCCGTCACCAAGGAGGAGGCCAAGGCTGCGGCCACCAAGGATGCCAAGGACACCCCTTCCAAGGGTGATAAGAAGGTCCAGTTCGCCAAGAACCTTGAGCAGGGCCCTACCGGCTCGGCTGCCCCTGCTGAGAAGGGCGCCGCCCTCGGCGTCAAGGTTGTCCAGGGCGTCACTATCGATGACCGCAAGATTGGCACTGGTCGTGTAGCCAAGAAGGGCAACAAGGTCGAGGTCCGATACATCGGCAAGCTCCAGGACGGCAAGGTGTTTGATGGTAAGTTCTGACCCTAAGGGAAAGTCTCTGGATATTTTTGCTAACTTGAAAATAGCCAACAAGAAGGGAAAGGCCTTCAGCTTCTCGGTCGGAAAGGGTGAGGTCATCAAGGGATGGGACGTTGGTGTCCAGGGCATGTCTGTCGGTGGAGAGCGCCGATTGACGATCCCCGCCCACCTTGCGTACGGCAGCAAGTCGCAACCCGGCATTCCCGGAAACAGCACGTTGATTTTCGACGTGAAGTTGTTGGCGATCAAATAATCGCGCCTTCTTATCTCCTTTTCCTTACGATTTCCTTACCTGCAGATACCACTCTGGCTGTATTTTTACTATCGCGTCATTTCCGTCAGGTTTCCGGTATGAAATGTTTTGGCGGCTTTCCCAATGCGCTGCAAGGTCTCTGACCTGCGCGAAACTGCGAGGATCTGGCGTCATGTTTGGACGCGAGGAAGCAGATGTGGTCATAGGGATGACGAGGTCTGCGATGCATCAAGGGCGTAAAAAATTTAGGGAGGTCAGGTTATTCCTCTTGTGCAAACGCCCGTTGCTCTCTGTAGGTAGTTACCAGCAGATCAAGCAAAGAAAAAAACAACACTTTTTAAAGAAGGCTATTTGTATTCGGCCAATTCTTCGTGGTTTGATATGGAGGCTACAGTGAGTTGGTCATACAAGTCAGTTAGTTTCTATTACATCTTTACTACTATGTGATTCTTGTTACAGAAAACATGTGAAATATAAGCCCGACATCATTGTATCTAGGATCCTACTACGGACAAGTAACCTACCAGGTACCTACTCTATGTGGCTATGAAATAGGGGTAGGGACTATGATGACTGAACCTTGGATGTTGTAATGTCCTACGTAATCTCGTCACAGCGGAAGTCAAGGAGAAAGTACCTCTCTGGAAAATAAGAAATTACCACCATGACCAAATCAATTATCTTTATCTTCCTACTCTCCCTCCACCTATCTCCGTCCTCTTCTTCTCATCATCACCATCCAGCCCAACAAAAATAACACCGCTAGATGGTGACCTGGGCCCTCATGCTATCTTTTGAACTAGGGCCCAGAAAGACTTAGACAGTTTTGACATCATTTCTATTATAGTGCATTGCCATTCGCAGTCAGTTATTATACGACGGACCACTGATGAACCGATCACCAGCATGACGACGCACGAGCTGCCCTTGGCAGACAGCACGCCGATCCTTCAATTGGAAGATGAGCTCTCTTCGTTGGCCTCTCCGTCTTACACTCCCTTATCTATGCCCGAAAGGGGCGAACCGTCTCGGAAGTTCCGACGACGCGGTGGACATATCTTGTCGGTTCTACGCTCATTGACCAACAGTAATAGTAGGTTCCTCCTCCTGAGTAGGTAGTCCCTCCTAACTTCAATATTAGCCTCCGGAAATTCCATTAGAGAGCCTGCAACATGGCCAGCACCTTCACCCACCCTCAATGGCGGTCCACCCGAGCCACGCCGACGCTTCAGAAAGATGTCCATGCCGTTTCTTCGAAGCCCTTTTGGTGGTTCCGTCACTATCATTCATCGATTCGGATCTAAATCGAGACAGTCAGCTGGATCTACCGAGAGAACTGCAAACGAGACCCATCATCTCTGTCCTCCCGAGACAATCATCTCATCCAATTCCAATGGCAATGGCAACTCATTCAGCACTGGCAATACTACATCCAGCGGAAAATCATCCGGCCCAACCAATGGAACTGGTGGAACGGGTACCACCGGCAAGACTTCACTCGAATCCAAGGGCGACAATAACTCAGGCGAAAAGAAAAGCTTTACTGTAATCCATGACAAGGTGCCAGAGACTACCTCAGTACCAGAATCGAACCTTACGACGATCCAGGAGACAGCTCTTGACTTATCGCCACCGACTATTCTAACCATAGAGCGAGCTGCGGCTGCGAAGGTTTATCTCGAGACTTATTACAACGAGCAGCTCTCTAAGCCTAGTCCACGCTCTGTCCGACGACGTTATCTAGAAGGAGAGTTGTACCATGGTGATGGTCTGACCGAAGCAGAGAAAGCTGCTAGACGCCGGAGGTTTTATCGGCAAGAGACTGATAACCTTCGAGAAACCCGCGTACTGAAGGCGAAGAGTATCGGGGCGGTGCAGGGAAAGCACAATCAACTTGCCGATAACTATGAAGTCCTAAAGATCCTCGGCAAGGGAAGCTTTGGCGTCGTCAGGCTTGTCCGTAAGAAGGCCAGCCCAAGTGACTTTGGTCCATATGTGCGCCAAAATAGACCGGTCTACGCCATGAAAGTGATTCGCAAGTCGGCAATGTTAAGGACAAGCCAAGAGGCTCATTTGCGAGCAGAGCGGGATTTCTTGGTTGCCTCGGAAGGCTCTAAGTGGTTTGTTCTCGATTCTCAATCCTGTTCAAATGGCAATGTTGATAACTGATGCTATCACAGGATCGTGTCTTTGATCACTAGCTTTCAAGATGCTGCCAATCTGTATCTCGTCATGGATTACATGCCGGGAGGCGACTTTCTAGGTCTCCTCATCCGAGAAAACATCCTCAACGAGCCAGTTGCGAAGTTCTACATCGCCGAGATGATCCTATGTATCGAGGAAGCGCATTCGCTGCGTTGTATACATCGTGATATTAAACCAGACAATTTCCTCATTTCTGCTTCTGGGCACTTGAAAATCTCGGACTTTGGCCTGGCGTTTGATGGCCATTGGTCACACGATACTAATTACTATCATACTCAACGATATGCATTGCTTCAAAGATTTGGCATTCCGGTGGAGGGAGACGCCATTGATCGTGCCGAAGGCTTACCGGGCTCGATCAAGTGGGCTCAAGGGGTGACGCAAGCGATGCAGAAACATGAGCGTCATCCAACAACCTTGAACTCAGCCTCTGCCCTACCAGACGAGCCACTCTTGAACTGGCGTAATCGGTGCGGTAATCGCAGCGCGGCGAGGTCTTGCGTGGGAACGAGCCAGTACATGGCCCCGGAGGTCATCCGCGAAGGTGACTACGATGCGAGATGCGACTAGTGGAGTGTCGGTGTCATTCTGTACGAGTGTCTATATGGACACACCCCTTTTCTATCGGAAGAAGGTGGTCGTCAACAGACGAAGCGTAATATTGTCAACCACAGGCAGACGTTCGCCTTCCCACCCCGTCCAGTAATTTCGAGGCGATGCATGGACCTCATCGTGAACCTGTTATGCGAGAAGGAGACTCGGCTCTCATCTAGACGATACCGCTACCGAGACACGAATCCGGAGGCATCACCTCTGAGAGGTCGACATCGTCGTGGGTACAACGACTGGACGGGTCGGGCCGTATACCCCCACGATGGGGAGGACATCAAAGCGCACAAATGGTTCCGCGACATCCCCTGGGACCGGCTTCAGTATATCCCTCCACCGTTCATCCCCCAGCTCTCGGGCTGTGAGGACACGCACTACTTCGACGAGGAAGAAGAGATATCGGACTGGTCCGAATCGCAACCCGAAACCAGCTCGGAGATAGAAGAGGGCTTAGCTCTGAACCCCTTGCTCGCACGCAGTACCGCCGACGGATTCCCCGGCCCCTCCCCGGTTCCTCGCATGGCACTACATCGCAGCGCCGAGAAGATAGCCGCCATGCAAGCGCAGCTGTCCATGTTTCCATGGCACGCGCGCAGCGTGGTGGGGCAGTTCATCTCGACGCCGTACGACTCTGCGAAGCTGAAACGCATGGACCGCGAGATCGACGCCATGGCACCGGACCCAGAGCTCTGCGAGGCGATGAAAATATTTATACGGACGTTTGGTCGCCGCGAGCGAAAACGGCCCCGCGATCGTCTGCTTCGCGATCGGAATACCAGGGGCCCCGTGCTTGACGTGCGGAAGCAGACGGCTTTCTTGGGATACACGTATCGTCGCATGGATGAGCGCGATTGTGCACGAATGGGAACGGGAATGGACGGCTGGGATGTTGGATCTGTTGGAAAAGGAAAGGGTAGGGCGGATGATGGGCCTGACATGGCTTCGTATCGAGCCTTGTGTCGCGCGCGGGGGTGTTGAGGTTCGACGTCGGAGTGACTGGTGACTGGTGGCTTGTCCGAATAGGATTAAGGGGGAAGGGAAGATACGAAGAAGAAACAAAGAAAAAAAAAGAAGGAAAAAAGGAGGTAAAATAAGAATCGCAGTATGTGCGGGAAAGGAATTAGAATTAGAAGAGTATCCCTATAGAACCTGTATCGTCTTCATGGTATCACTATTCAAACAAAAAAAAAACCCCTAGGTTTAAAACTCTTTCCTAAACATGACCTTCCCTCCTGTCTTTTCCTTGCCTCTTGAATGAATATTAAAATTAGCTGTTTACTCGTGCTTCTTGTTGAACGTAATATCATCATGTCTTCCTCGTTTCGCCTTCCATTCCGAATTAGTCGAAGACGTTCTTTAAGTTTATGAAATCCGGAAGTCACCAAACCTTCTCCTCATCAACCGCACTACCAGGAGCAGCAGCAGCAGCACCACCACCACCGCCAACATCTTCATCGTAGTGCTGCCGCTGTCCCAATCCGTGCGCGCCGCTAGCCGTGGCTTTCGCATTCATAATCTCCCACTCGAACTCCTTCAGGGCGCGGATCTCGGATCCGAAAAACAGCAGAGCCATCAGCCCGTCCACGGCTCCGGCCAGGAATCCCAGACTGCCCAGGAGCAGGAAGGCGAATGCTACGCCTTGGTGCGGCACGAACCACACGGCGACGTAGCACGCGAGGACTACGAAGACCCAGGCGAAAAAGTGGACGAAGCGCCATTTGCGTTGCGAGCGTTCGCGCAGGGTGTAGACGTGGATTAAAGAAAGCACTTCGTCGTAGGTGGTGCACGGGAGCCCCTCGCCGCGGCGCGTGGGGTTGTTGCGTAGGCTGTCAGCAAGCTGAGCGTCGTAGGATGGACCTAGGTCGAGGCGCGAGCCGACACGGTATTCGGAACCTGTGGGGGATTGGAGATATGTACCATGTTCGAGGGCCAGGAGGGAGGCGGCGTGACTATTGCCGTCTTTTGGAGGATCCAAGGCGGAAAGGTGGGAATGTGTGCTTCCTGGTCTTTTTGGAGAGGTAGGTGAAGCGGGGGATGAAGGAGGACGAGATGGAGAGGATATGGCAGATGTGGATGTGTGTAAAAGGAGAGTAGCTTCAACGGAGAAGTGGTCACTGAGAGAGCAGCCTAACTCGGGGTGTCGCGCTGTCATACCAACGCGGACGTCTTTGACGACCCAACCCCTACTCCTAGGGAGGCTGTCGCCGACATCCCGACTGGCGCGTACTTCATTCAAGTTCTTGAATGCCGGAATAGGGGTTGAGGTGACCTGGGGAGAAAAGAAAACGTAGTCTATTCTCTTGCCCCGAGGATCCGGCGTATCGGGAGTAATAATCATAGGTCGCTTTCCTGAGCGCAATGCTCGTTGGTCCGACTTCGGCCACGCCCATGTGTTGTAGATGCTATTACTGGTGACACCATTTTCAGCCAAATTAAACGCCGCCGAGGGCACGGGACGTCGACGCGCACGCTCTAGCTCATGAACAGCCGACCCCAATGATGAGTCTGGATTGAGGACTCGCCACGCATCTCTTATCGGTGCATGCGCCGTTAGCATTCTGTATGCCAGCGACAGTGGCACTTCATTGAAATCACCTAATGCGATGGCTAGGTGTCCCCTCTCAGCAGCACCGCGGACTAGCTTGGCCATCTCCCATGATTGCGCAAGCTGATGGACCAGATAACTGTTTGTCTTCTCGGGTGGATGCTCATAGATAGCATGGGTATGCGTGTTAAAGACTTCCACAACGTCGCCGTCAGCGGGGCCGTAGCGGATTCGAGCGCAAGCCACACCCTTGCCGACAAACCAATCCCCTCTGAAAAATGCGGTAGGCCTGCCGTTCAGCGGGTACTTAATCATGGAGCTCTCCTCGATAGGCCATCGTGAGAGGATGGCGAGGCCGCCACCAAAGACGCCACTGTTGTAAAACTTGCCGAAGGGCAGCACAAAGCGAGTCTCCCGACGTATGCTGTGGTAATCCTCTTGCGTCCAGCATTCTTGCAATGCGACGATGTGAGGGGCGGGATCGGAGGTGGCTATCTCGCGACCGATGGCTGTGAGGCGTTCAGCACGGTGCTTGCTTAGATGCAGGAGGCCCCAGCAGTTCAAAGTGATGATGTTGAGCTCGGTGGGGAGTTCATCCATCTTGAATACCGAGTCTGCTTGTTTTCGTAACCCAATCTATTTTTGGTTTCTTCTGTTCCTACCAACGGTTTTCGATTTTGCTGTCCGTGTAGAATAGGACAATGAAAGGTTCAAATTATTACCGCGTAGAGGGGGGAACGCAGGTGGGTAGGTAGCCTTCTCCTAATAATACACGGCTATCTTTTATGAACGACTGATCAAATACGTGCCGTTCCTGTATGTAGGTACGCTGACGGCCCCTGCCTAGCTGCAGCTGTAGCATGCATTGATTGACTAGGATTCGACGATCCTCTTGGACCCAAACTCGAGAATATCCGCTAATGTCTGTGGAAATTGCCCTTGCAGCTAGACTTGCAAACCCACAAGGCAGAAACGAGTCCCTTCCAGTCGGGAAACAAAACTTTTCGAAAGTTGATGCAAAAAAACCAATCCAAGATGAATTCGTGGGGGTTGAGAACAAGGAATTGTCAGATAAGGTGAGACATGCATGAACAAGTTACCGAGGAAATTAAAGGAAGAAAAAAAAACCAACCGCCTTATTCTTTAGCTTGTGTTACCACTACGCCGTAGTTACCTTGTCTTGCCTTGTTCCTAAGTTCCTTCTCACCAGCGTATTCCAGTCCAACTCCAACTTCCCAGGAAGTCGTCATTTGCGGGTGAGCAGGGATCTTGCAATCTCTTCATTAAACTCCCCTAGTCCCTCGTCCTTGCGTGCATAGGAGAGTTTGTTCCCAGTTGCAATCCCCCTGCATGGGAACTGTCATGATTGCCCAGATCGGCAGTAAAATAAAGACAGGGGTAAGGGTGTGATTTCTTCTTGGAAGACGGCAGACCTGCCGAACAAACCGGCAAGAAACAGAGGCCGTTCACTCTGTCACTGCACCTGTTACCGTATAATTCACAGTCTTTTATGTAATGCACACTGTAGCTCTCATTGATCTTAGTAAGGCGTGTGTACTTACTAGTACGTAGATGCAAGCTAATTTAATGCGGGCAGGTGGGTCAATCAGATTAACCAATTAGTATCAACCGCCGTGCAGGGGGGCCCATCAAAATTTCGAAATCGGCTTCAGCCTTGCCAACTTTCATCATCCTTCACACTTCACATTGGAACGCGAGGCTGTGATATCTCCTATCGATCCTTATCGGGGTTCTGCTTCTGAATCGACATATCCATCATCGATGCCGACTCGATAGTGATCTTAGAATACTCGCATTCGACCAGACACCATGTCTGGACCTGATCCCACCGCCCAAGCTGCTGCCACGCATCCAGAACCCCCGACTAAGCGTCGCAAGGTCCTCGATGACAGCACCGATGCCACCACACCCGCCCGAAACTACGACACCCCCGAGGAGAAGACCGAAGAGAAGCACACCCTCCGCGTGTCCATCCGAGAAAAGACAGCAGACAGCCGATCCGTAAGCCAGAGTCGAAGCCGAAGCAGGAGCAGAGCAGGACGCCGGGAAACAGACTCCTACAGCGACCGTTCCCATCGCAGCCTGTCGCACTCGAGCTCTCGATCCCGCTTGCGCTCCCCACGCTCCAGCAGAAGCCGATCATCAAGCCGATCCCGATCCCGATCAAGGTCCAGGACGAGATCCCTATCACACACCCCATCCCGGTCCCCCACCCGCTCGCCGCGCGAGACCGAAACCCCGTTCCTCCGCGATGCCGAAGCCCAAGACGCCTCCTCCTCCTCCTCCTCCTCTCTCTCACCAACCCGCAAGGACCCCGCTAAGCCACACTACACCCCGCACATGGTGCTGACAGGCCACGCGGGCGCCGTAAGCCAGGCGCGCATCTCGCCGGACGGACGGTGGATCGCGTCGTCGTCGGCCGACGGCACGGCGAGGATCTGGGACGCGGCGACGGGCGGCCACGCGGAGACGCTGGTCGGCCACATGGCGGGCGTGTCGGCGGTGGCCTGGGCGCCCGACAGCACGACGCTGGCGACCGGGTCCGACGACAAGGCCATCCGCCTGTGGGACCGCGTCACCGGCCGCCCGGCGCGCCACGGCAAGCCCCTGCTCGGCCACCACAGCTACGTCTACTGCCTCGCCTTCTCGCCCAAGGGCAACATCCTCGCGAGCGGCAGCTACGACGAGGCCGTCTTCCTCTGGGACGTGCGTGCTGGTCGGCTGATGAGGAGTCTGCCCGCCCACAGCGATCCCGTGAGCGGCATTGATTTCTGCAGGGACGGGACCTTGGTGGTTAGCTGCAGCACGGATGGGTTGACGTAAGTTTCTTTCATATTACTGTTTAGGTATTACTCGTTATGGCTCGAACCGAACTTGTTGCTGACACTCGACGACGACAACAACAGGCGAATCTGGGACACCTCCACCGGCCAATGTCTCCGCACCCTAGTCCACGAGGACAACCCGCCCATAACCTCCGTCTGCTTCGCGCCCAACGGCCGCTACGTGCTGGCCTTCAGCATGGACTCCTGCCTCCGGCTGTGGGACTACGTGTCCGGCACCGTCAAGAAGACCTACCAGGGCCACGAGAACTCCAAGTTCAGCATTGGCGGTTGCTTTGGCAGGATCGCCGACACCGGCTTCATAGCCGCCCCCAGCGAGGACGGCGACATCGTGCTCTGGGACGTCAAGTCCAAGGAGATCGTCCAGCGGATCGAGAAGGTCCACGACGGCGTCTGCTTTTGGGTCGACATCCACGGTGATACTTTGGTTAGCGCTGGTCAGGATGGCAAGATCAAGGTTTTGAGAGATCGCCGGGGCGCAGAGGCGGAGAAAGTGGATGGTGCGGCGGCCGATGCTGTTGATGCTGCCGATACTGCTGATACCGATGCGGCTACTGCTAAGGTTAATGGTCTGTCCATTGAGACCAAGGACACAGCAAATGGCGTCAGTGGAAGCGTGACGCCTCTTAAGGAGGAAGACGTGAAGAAAGAAGAGTAGAAAAACACATCATTGAATAATAACGAATAACCTAGGTACTTAGGCATAGGAGTTAGTTTGGAGGCTTCGAAAATCATTAGGTTGGCTTTTAGGGGGCGACACCCGTATCAACCAGGCTCACGTTGAGCCATGATACCCCTCATGCGAATATAGTACAGATAGCTGCGCGGGTTATTTGGTAAATCATCACAGTTTAATCAATAATTAAGACCACCACCATAGTATATAGATGGTCCTTGCAAGACGTGACACTGAAACTACCAGATGTATGCATCAATATTTATTACTACCTACGTACTCTAGGTAGCTAATATAGGAGAGGCAAGCGTAATACTATATCATTCTAATGATAGTATACGTAGTAGAGAAAAGTATGTACCATGGTAAAGATCCATCGATAATGCCAAGTCATAAACTCTAACCCCCCATACCGAGGCGAAAATAAATGTATCCCTGACGCCAAAGGGAATACTACCGGGCATGATGCTATGATCTCCTAGAATGCTTTCCTGTTTTTTTGTCATACTAGTATTTACCTCTTATATGGTTTCCCAACCACCACTGTTGATATCCGCCTCGAGTTTTCTGCTGATGAAGCTGGGGATGCCGTGGCTAAGCCACATGCTGCGCAGCATCGAGTCGTAGCGCTTCTGGTTGAGGAACAGCTGGCGGCCGTGGCGCAATCCAATGTCCACTTCGCCGTACTTGTCGATGTAAGGTGCGCTACTAAAGCTGCCCGATGTGCGGTGCGAGTAGAACATGGCACACCTGCGAATGTTCATGAAGAGTCCGATATTCCCTTGACATCTGCGGATAAATTATCGTTAGTAAAAAAATAAAATATCATATGGTACACATCTCCTAGTAAACACTTACTTGAATAGCATGTGCTGCTGTGCACCCCCAATCCTCATGACCGGCTTTCCTGGCTCGCGGTATTCCATGAAGCAACACATAGTCTGCGAGCAGAAGATATCGCCGCACATCAAACATACTATGGGATCGGATAAATCTTTGCCCGTCTTGGGACATCTCCGCTTCGCGCACTCCTCGATGAGAGTGTCATAATTCTTGGGCAGGCCCACAAGCTCGAAGATTCCGGGATGGCTCAGCTGCGCGTAAATGGGTGGCACGATCTGTTCGGGGTCCCCGCTGGGGTGAGTAACCTGTCCTAAGATTTGATGGCGAAGCCAGCCCTCGACAATGGTTTCTGTGCTCGGCGGCCAACCAAACTGCGGACCCAGTGGTGTTAAAGCCGTGCACATCTCATCAAAAGACGGCAGTCGCAAAGCAGTCGATAGACGCGTGAGCTCGTCTGCGTCTGGAACCGGAGATATGTGACTGTTAAAATCAACCCCAAGATGAACGTGGAGAAGAACTGTAGCCTTTCGCAAGAAAACTAGGGCGTACTTCCTAACGAAAGAATGGAGACTTTCTAGGCTGTCTAGGCCTGGCTGATCGAACCCGAGGTTTGGCAGATCGTTAGAAGGCTCCATGACTTCGCCAGCGGCGCTCTGGCGAATGTTCATTGTGGCTACCGTGACAGCGTTGAAGAAATTCGCAAAGTTGTTCATGGCAGGATCCTCCACGTTCCGTTTGCCCATGTATTCAAGCCATCTAGAGCCTGCCAGATTTCGGGATACGTAATAGACAACCTTGACTATCTCAGCGAGATAGCAAAGCCGGACTAGATGTATTGGATCCATGCTGTGCGCTACGGACAGACCAAACATGGTCTCACACAAGAATATGAACACATCTTTGTTCAGCAGTGGCGCATACTTGGTAATAGCCAGTGTGTTGTTGAATCCCTTGTTGGGAGACTCCAACATGAAGAGTTGGTAGCATTGACGCTCGCTGGCCGCGCGGAATTCTTTGTCAATCTCATTAACTCCCCCGTAACTAATACCACCGATCGCTGTGTAGGATGATACCGCCTCAGATAGGATTCGAAGCTGAACCAGGAGTTGTTCTGGCATCTTGTCAATCAGAGTCATCCCGTACTGGCCCTCGACACCTCGCTGCTGTATTTCGGCCGCGGAGATCGAGTAGCCGACGGACTGCACTAGCGCATCGCTGCCGTAGAGTTCCTCATCTCTGCGTTCAAGCTTATACGGATCATCTTCCCTGGCGTCAGAGTTGAGGGTTGCCGCTATAAGCTTGTTTTTACGGAGCGTATCACGTAGACGTCGATAGGTAAGCATCAACTCCCTGTCACCCTGCTGCGATTCTGGTGGCGAATTTGACCGTACGCTTGATCCGGGAGTTATCGCGAGGGAAAATGGGTCGCTAGAAGAAGCCACAGATGCTACGGATCTGAAGGTGTTGGAACCCCAAAGGGGCGACTGACTGATACCGAGATTTTCGACAAGGTACTCTGGCATTCTCGTACGCAGGTAGTTGGCGAAAGCATTTTGCGACTGTGCCGGTGGAACCACTGATGTGAAAAAGCGCCCGCTTGCAAATTCCTGCACGAAAGACGAGAAGTTTCCATCAGTCTGTAGGATTCCCGGGTAAGACTCTTCTTTGCCATCCCAGGTGATAGGTAAGAATGCATTGCCGAGAGCTTTGCAAAGGGGACAAACGAATTCGAGTCGCTCCAATGACTCCGGGTGGTGACGAGCAATCTGGTGTCCGTGGCGGCGCACAGTCGCCTCCATATACATATCGAAGCAACTGAAATGCATTATATGACCGCATCCAACAGATACAGGCCCTGTCCGAGAGAGCCTGGCCGGGAATCCTTTGCCAAGCCCTTGTTTTTCGGACTTGAATCTCTCGCCGTTTGCGTTGACCTTCTCTACCGTCTCCCTATTTTCATGGGCAAGCCCGAATGGACGTATTGCCTCGGCCGAACGGTCTAGATTGATCGGCGTGTTTGCAGCCTCCCTGACAAAATCCGGATTCTGCAGATCGGTTTGTCGCAGAATCTTGCTTTCGGTGAAGAGCGCGAAGGTTCCGTAGAGGCGCCCGTCGTCAGTGTCTTCTTGACATAATATGCAGGTACCTCGCGGATACTTCCAGAAGTTCTTTTGTTCTTCCGCGGGCTTGGTCTCATCCATATCGTCCCACTCGTCTTCACCCCAGTCAATGTCCCCTTGGTTTTCCAGGAAGCTTTTCTGCTGCTGCTGAAATTGTGCCATGACTTTGGCTTGCCTATCAAGCGCCGCTTTCTTCTTTCGCTCACGTTCCTCTTCTGCATTGTGAGCGTTGCCAGGTGATGCAGTATCAATACGATCTACAGGTATACCCAAGCGGTGATAGGCCGCATCGAAGTGCTGCGGATACTTTTGCTTCATCCTCTTCAGGATCAGGGCAATCTTGGCATGGCACGCCTTGAATTCTTCCTTCGTTGACATCATGTCTAGAAGGGATACGATAGTCCTCGCAGCCGGAGCATCCTGCATGAAATTGCTGCGTGCATGGGTAGTCAAAGCGACGTAAACGAACGATCCAGCCCCAGTCGCAGTCTCTGCTTCGTTTACCTTATCCTCGGCAATGGCGATGAGGATCAGATGCAACACAACCTGCAAGAAAGTCTCCACTCGAGTAAACGGAACCTTCGGCGTCAACTTAGCTGCAACGAGAGGATACAATAGGCAGTAATAGATAATCTGCGCGAACATTCCGGTGCTGGTGAATTGAGCCAATTCCATAAAGGCACCTGACTCTATTGGTCGCAGTCTGGGTTCGTATACGATCTCTTCGGCAGGCTTGCCCGTCTTCTTTGCCATCCACTTCCGGTATGCAGCCTCCGATTCCTCTCGCTGATTCTTATTGTAGTGAGCAATGTATGGGTCAATATCTTCAACGAACTGTGGCTTGAGTTCAAAAGTACCAACGTCCGAGACACCTTCAGGAGCTTTGAAAGTGGCTACCTCATCCAATACGCGCTGGAAGTCTTCCTGCTCATGGAACTTCTCCGGTAGCTTGCTGGATATCTCATTGAAGGACAGAGGCTTGAAGCAAAGAACATGGGTGATATCCCTGCGCATTGCCATCAGATGTGTCTGCTGCTCGTCTTTGACGGGGATAAGCGACGTTCGGTCGCTGAGCAAAACAATGAGAAAATGGATCATATCCTCAACCACATCAAGATGCTGTATCTCATCCTGGGCGGCTGACGTCTGCTCAAAGAACCCCTTGATCCAGTTTTCCATTCCAAAGCGATCGACGATGGTGGCGAGGACGCGACTCGGGTTGCAGACTACCATGGCGGTCTGGAGCAGGAAGATATCTCGGGCATGGGTGACATCCCTATGGAGGATGTTCTTGTACGTACCGGCCTGGTGCCTAAGACTGATACCGTTACGCACCCACATTCCCGCCTTGATCTGGGCAAGCCAAGTACAGACTCGTAGAGGATAATCAAATGCAGCCATGAGATAGTCTTCAGGGGCGTAGTCACGCCTCGGCATGGCCTTTCGTCCCATGGATCGAGGTCTCATCTTGAGCTCTTGTGAAGTGAAGCTCAGGTTTGACCTAAGCTCCTGCGGAGACATGGACTTTCCGCACTCGATCAGCCATGACAGAGTGTAATGTAGTCCGTGGTGGAAACTGATTGACTGCTCCTCCACGACGAACTTCACCACCTCAAATTTAGTAGCTTCGCCGGCAAATTCGAAGTCGCTCAACGCCTTGAACCGCACCTCATCTTTGATCTCGGCTTGGGTGAACCTAGCACGTTCGGCTCCGATCGAGTTAATGATGACACTCTTAGCGGTCGTCCTAATGGCTGTTGACAGAGATTCCTGCTCTGGGGAATTTCGGAAAGAGCCAGACAAAAGGCGACAGAGCCTGTTAATCTCTCGGGTCATCAGAGAAGCGCCGATCCAACTGTCGGTTTCGTACTCGACATGCTCGCCAACGGCTCGGATATTCGGGCAGATGCCCTGGTGAAGCTTGA
Organism: Hypoxylon sp. CI-4A; assembly: GCA_002120315.1. Taxonomy (NCBI): domain Eukaryota; kingdom Fungi; phylum Ascomycota; class Sordariomycetes; order Xylariales; family Hypoxylaceae; genus Hypoxylon; species Hypoxylon sp. CI-4A. Next base: position 177,378 of record KZ111573.1, read on the forward strand.
CCAAATCCAGGAATTGCATCAAGTATCTCTCTTCGGTCCTCATGCGCTCCTGCACATGTGGCGATCCGAGGAGAAACTTGAGATCAACATAAAAATGATACATTCGTCTATTAGTTACCGATCCCGTGTCAAATCCAAGGACGGCACTGGATGAAACTTCCCAAGGGTGGCCCACTTGACGCGTGGTCAAAAAGGTGTACAGAATAGCCATAAGAGTTGTTAAAAAGTTACCCCTTTCCACTACCTCGGCCGTGATAGAAGGTGTGGTTAACATCTGTAAAGATATGTTGATAATCGAATGATCTGGCTCTCGATCCCCGATCAGATATAGCTGTGCCAATGTAGTGTATAAGGCTGCGAATCGAAGGCCTAAAACTCTCTTGAATTCGGGAATCGTGACCACCGTGGAGATGTATAGAGAGCGCAAGTCATTTCGGACCTTTTTCCACATCCTCAAGTCAAAAAGGATCAACCAGTCTAGACGGACTCGCTGGAAAACATCCTCGAATGGGTGGATGTTTTCACGTTCCATATATGCCGCTGGCGTTTCGACCCAGTATCGGCCCGGCCGCGGGGGTGCTGTCTTTTCCGTCTTGGAAAGACCGAGGGTCTTGGGAATCTCAAGATTCGCCTTTGCATACACAGTCGGGGCAATCAATGGCTCCGCGGTATCCGAGTCCGACGGTGTGAGATCCCGTTCTCGAGTAGCGCGTCTTGGTACGGGAGGGGGCGGCGGGGGTGGTGGATATCCCGCCATTGTGGCTTCCTCCTCCTCAAGGGCGGCAACGCCTGGCATGATCCAGTCAGTTACATTGACCTCAGCCCCGGCCTCTGGTTGAGTGTCCACCATCATTACGTCTTCATCTTCATCCTCCTCTTCGTCGTTATCATCTTCACTTGAAGGGGTTCGATTGCCACCATCCATATCCTCATCGTCGTCATTATCATTATCATCATCGTCATCGGAGTCGAGCAGCTCGGCCAGTGTAGCTGCGTTCCCGGCTCCTGTTAGGAGTCTTGCTTGCTGCATGAATATCCTAGCCGTAGTATGGGCTTCGAGTGGATCGTATTCGAGTTTTTCCTCGTCCTCCAACCCATCTTTGCCGGGCATGGCATGTGTTCCGGGGCTACCTTTCCGCCAAGGCTTGAGCAATTCCTCGCAGACAACCATTCGAAGGATATTGTGATCGCTTCCCACTACACAGCCTGAGATGTCGTTCAACCAGTCAATCATAGTACCGCACATTTGTTCTCTAAATGTATCACGTGATGACCGGATTGTGACAGTAATCTTGATTTGCTCGAGTATGGTTGCGCATCGAAGGAGATCCTTGATACTTGTATCATATTTCAAGATGCTCCGACCAATCGAGTCTGTCTCCACCGCTCGTTTGTATCCTTCAGCATACGTTGTGCCGCACGCCCGCGCGACTTGATCCTGTACCTCCTTAACGGTATGTTTCTCGTCGTTCCAGAGCAGCAACGCATATTCTTCAGGCGAATCAATATCGCCTCCGCAGTAGGTCGAGGCCAGGCGGGACATATTCTCGTCCTGTTCGATAGATTCTTTCGTCTTGGGCTGTCGGAGTTGTTCGGGGGCGCAGGATATGACATCGCAGATGAAATCAAGGACTCGAGAGACGGTCATGCGAATGTTAGAGGCAACCTCTTCAGGTAATCCGGCAGTCTCTTTGCCTTTTCCTTTTGACTTGTCTTCCTCGCGTTCGCTGTGGATGGTACAGAACATTGGCGTCTTCCAGGCTTCGAGGTCTCCGCAATCGCAGCAACCACTGTTACCCGGTGATATTGAGATCCTAACCATATGACCGGAATGGTCTGTAGCGTTGAAACATTTGCTGCATAGGCAGCATGTCTCGTCGGTGCCGCATGTTTTACAGCTATACGATGCCTCCCCAGCCCTGAATATGTGACCGCAAGCCTTACCTCGAGCGGCTTCGGTGTACTCGGCTCCCTCTACAGCACCTTGGGCTTCCCTAAGCTTAAGGGTACTCTTCGGAGTGAGCTTGCCATCGGGAAAGAATAATCGCATGTTCTCTGGCTTTCCGCCAGCCATACACCAGAAGAGGTTGTACAGGAGGTCTCGGCAAGCGGCTTCCTCGTATCGGTATCCATATCGCCTCGGGAGTTCTATCAAGTGTTGGCAGAGCTGTAGCTCTTGGGTAGACATCGAGGTGTCCATAGCTTCTGATTAGATTTGGCGGTTTGTCATTCTTCTTTTTCGAGAGAAGAAGAATCGTCTCGTGGCAGGATAGGGAGTTCGATAAATAAGCAGTGGAGGATGTACGGAGGTCGCATAAAAAAGGCGGAAGTGACACGAATGAAGAGATGTTTGGTGGCGGTATGGGTGGAGTTTTGTTCGATATGTTGGAAAGGTTGTGGCGGCTTGTTTCTAAGCAGGTAAGGGTGATGCCGGTGTAATAAGTAGATAAGGTAAGATATTGAGTAATGCACCTGGCAAAATCATTTACAGTCCAAGACAAAGAGGCGTCTAGCCCCTCGAATTGGAGTATGAAGAGAGAGAAGGTGCGCGATTGGGAAGTCAAAGCTTCACAAGTTCCCCTCCAATTGTCACCGATGAGTTCTTGAGTTCTTTATCAAATTGATAAGCAGCTGTAGAGAAGTGGCAATCGTCACTTCGACAGGGTTTAAGAGGTGGAACGGGTTTAGCGGCTTCCCTTTCTAGCATACCACCCCTACATACTACCGTATTATGTAGATAGATACCCACATATGAACATATCAATATTTATTGGCTTACGGATATTACTTGCTTAATTAATATCATTGGAAGTGAACCTTTAGGTACCGGTAATGGCGGTAAGAATGTGAATATTTTGATATGGACTCCAAAAAAAACAATACAGCTCTGCTTACCAAAGATCCGACCAAAGTAACATACTTTGAAAGAAGTGGTCGTGATTGGTCGTGATTGGTCGTGATTGGCCGGTCTGCCGGTACATGTTGAACAGTTCATGATGAACGGATTAGGATCTAGGCCTTTTAACTCGGAAGTTGGGAGATGGATAGATTTAAGGAGAATCTACCAGTTCATTGCCAAACGGACAGACCATCATACCAGGTTGGGACGGAGAGGCACATAACTTTTGTGAACTGTGTTGTGAATATTGCTCCGATCTATAAGGTACAGGTATACAGTTTTGTAGGCATTCTATCGTCCTCCAAGGCTGCCTTGAATTCCATTTTTCATTGATCGCGCGGGTGAATCGTAGCCATCTATTCCTCTTCGACGTATCGGGATCGGATGTCCTTCCATTGTCGCTTTTAATCTTGTCAGTCAAATCTTCCGTTATTCGGACAATTCGATGTGGATCACGTACTCCTCGGTTCAGGCTGTCCCAGACTCTGTTCATGGTGGTGTCGTATGCCCTATTTTCCCATCAGTTACCGCACCCAGTCTCGTGTAATATTCACGCCACGCACATCTCGAAAGCAAAGGCCGAACCAAAGACTACTCCCAACATTTGCCAGTTTCGTCGGAAGAAGGCGCTGCGCAAGAAAAGGTTAGTTTAATAGTTCTCGTAGGCATCGAGGTATTGTCAACTTGCTTGTAGAAAGGAGCAGCGGCGGCCTGTTGCGCGATTAGTTAGATTCAATGCATCATCGGATAGATAGATAGGGGGTAGACTATACCATAGCGAATATCTTCTACAGATGTAGATAGCGAGAACACGGAGATGAGGTTTAGGTAGTGTGCGAAAGTAATTGACGTCGTTAAGTGACGGTGGCCGTGGGATATGCTAGAAGATGGTGATGCGGGATGCGGGATGCGGAAATTCCAACATCCAAGGTTTAAGCCGAAGAAGAATTGAAAAGAACGAACTCTAATTGGTTGAAGCTTTCTTAGTTGGATGACCCATTTTTATTTATAGTGGGAGGTGGGCTGTTTGGTTTGTTCGGTTGTGTCCATTAGGCTTAGGCTTCAGCTTCAGTTAGTTCTCTACCTATCAAGTTACAACCGTTAAAATAGCAACTCCTCATATTTCGACTTTTATCACTCTACAAAGTATAAGAAATTCGAGCGCATATTGTATTAAGTACTAGGGAAATACGCATCCACATTCCAATGCCTTCCGAGCCCTCAACTTCGGGCATCGTCACAGACGAGAACAGCGGCGAGCGCCACATCCCCGAATCCTTGCGCGCGGACGGCACCACAAGAAAAGCGATTAAGATTCGCCCTGGATACCGGCCACCCGAGGATGTCGAGCTCTACAAGAACCGCACGGCGGAGTCGTTCCGAAATCGCGGCAAGGGCGGCGTCATAGGCGCCGAGGGGTTGAAGGAGCAGAAGCAAGAGGCCCCCGCTTCGGCGGCCAGCAACAAGAATGCGAAACGGCGGGAGGCGAGAAAGAAGGCAAAGTCCGCAGGCGGCGCGGATGCCAACGACAACGACGACAGCAATGCGCCCCAGGATGCGAGCGCCACGAAGGCTGAGGAAGTTGTCGATCCAGAGGCCGAGAAGGAAAAGAAAGCACGGAATCTCAAGAAGAAGCTTAAACAAGCGAAGGATCTCAAGAACAAAAAGGAGGGTGGAGAGTCGCTACTGCCGGAACAGATCGCCAAGGTTATCAAGATTAATGAGCTTGTGAGGGAACTGGAGGCGCTTGGATTCGACGCCGACAGCGAGCCTAAACCGGCGGCATCTGAGGGAGCGAAGGAAGGTTGAAGGTCTGAATGGCCTTCCCGATAACAACACCATCCGACAGCTACAATGAGACATCACCGATAGTTAACCTGCGCTGGACATTAGTAGGTGTTTAGTAGCTTTGTCGACGCCATGATATGGTATCTTCGACCATGGTACACGTCCTGACGGGGCCAAATAACTCGAACCAATTTCTATCGAGTCTTGATATTGTTTCTTCCAGACGTGGACCCTATGGCTAGCGTGTCCCGCCACATCTAGCAATGTCAACTACCTAGCTAAACCAAGCGATTTCAGGCATGGACTTTAGAGTAGGTCAAGTCCGGTCAGCGTCGGAGCTGGATGCAACGGGTCGAGGTCCATGCGCCCCCAGGATAGCCTATCAAAGAGTATCCTCTTGAAGGTCTATTTGAGTTGAGTGTTGGAAGATTCGACGCAGAATAGATCCTTAGTGGTTGAATAAGCATCTCAGCGCAAATAAGAAGAGCCCCATTACTATAAATCGAGTGATATGTAGCCTAGATACATACTATTGTTAACGATCCTACATATGCCAGTCGATGGGAATTCCGTTCAAGTTTGTAATTATCACAATCTATCGAAAGGACGCCATCTTAGGGATATTTTCTCATTTTATTGCTGAACCCTGACCTATCCTCTCCTACTACCCAACCTGTTATGCCAATCCAAGAGGTATATATTGTATATGTTGTTTATATTATATATATATATCAACGCCAAATATGAGTTATATAACGTCGAAATGTCTGTAAAGCACCAAAACACCCAGTAAACCAGAAAACCTCGTTTAAAAAAAGACCAATCGCCATGCAAAAATACCAGGCTCGATAAGTCGGACTTTTCCAATCACCCAAAATGGCACACCAACTAATACTCGCCGCGACCAGCATCAAAGCCAATAGGCTCATGCTTCTGGCTAAGTCGCCTAGAACTGACACCAACGAAGCCGACAAGACAAATGCCGATTACGAGGCCAAGCGTCAACAGCAGCAGGTTGACGGGGACGGGGTCTCCGTGGAAAGTGCGGTGGAAGAGGAAGTCGAGACCGCTCTGGCTGAAGTTGAGCAGGCCTGAGAAACAGATAATGGTGCCGTAGACTGTACCAAAAGTGCGGAATCCGAAAACCTTGGCGCTGTAGTCGCTGACGGCCGTGTAGTAGAAAGGGCGGTACAGTACGAATAGCACAATGTTGGCATATGCAGCCCAAGTGTAGGGTAAGACACCCAACACTCCGATGGTGGTGGCCACAGCGACGAGTGTTGAGAGTACAGCGATTGTGCTCGTGTGGTCGAGTATAAGTCCAATGAAGGGGATCGACAGAATACCGCCAAGCGGTAGCGCCAGATCGAAGAAGTTGTTGATCTCGATCGCTTTTTCCGTCGACCCAAAGAGCGCCTCATACTGGGGCCGGATCGTTGCCACGAAGTAGTTGATCCGTGTCATCTGGACCACCGTGAACAGACATATCAGCACGAACCAAGGCGACCGAATTTGCTCCCATGCGGTGCGATTGTGCATCACGCCCCACACCCCGCTCTTCTCATTTTTGGCCTCTTCGCGCTGAGCCTGCTTGTCTTTGTCCGCCCTGCTAGAACCCAGGAGCTCTTCGATACCGTGGACAACGTTTTCATGGTGCTCCCGTTGTTCCTCTCGCAGAAGCGCAGTCTGTTCGTCTATCTGGTCGTCGGCATTTTCGAAGTCCAGTGCGCTGTCCGTGTCACCGAACGTAGGCGCTTCGATTTCCTCAATCATCTCTCCTGTCGTCTTGTATGACTGCTTCGGAAGTATCGTGAGCTGGAAGATTAGTATTACTGCCGGCACTATAAGATAGAAAAGGAAGAATTTGTGATGTCCAAAGGATCCTCCCGTCTTCAAGAAAACGATGCGATAAATGAGAAACAAGGCGCTCGATGCGTCAAATGCTCCCGTAAGTAGCGCCAAGATCAGACCCGAGTGTCGGGGAAAAGCATTGGATAGTTGGAAGGATGATATATATGTAAACGGTCCACCCAACGCAAGAAAGAGGTATCCAACGAGGAAAGCATCGAGAGGTATACTTGTGGCGAAAGATATGAGGAGCGCGCCGATGCTTAGGAATACCGCACCTAGAACACCGCACACTCGAGGGCCATAGTGGTCCAAAATAGCGCCGACGGGAAGGGCAGCGACATTAGTAGCAACAGCTGCGACGGTGAACATAAGATTGAGATGGATTTCTACACAAGTATCTCCGCCATTGCATATGTCTTGGTAGGCGCCCTCTTTCTTCAACACCGGTTTCAAAGCAGCATATCCGAATACCACCCCCGCTGCGAAAAGACAGCATATCACCATTACAACCACTTGAACTAAATATCGAGTTTATGTATTAGCGACCTAGCCATGCGTCAGTAATCCGAGGGCTGAGGAGTGCGCGCTCACGTATGCGTTTCCATTGTGACACCTCGAAGGCTCCGCGGGTCTGCCCAAGGTGACCTTCATCATCACGATTCCACGATTCGGGTAGCGGGTTAAAGGTGAGTTTGCGAGCCCTCTCAGAGGCAGCGACGGAAGAAACAGAACCCCGCCGCGATCTTCGCCCCTCTTGCTGTGGCACATTTACGAATGTCTCAAGAGACGCGACTCGTTGGAGAGACATGGCGCTTTTTGGTGGCTCAACTTGGAGAGTGGCTTCGTGCGACAATCCAAGAAAAAAAAGGAAAAAGAGACAAGAAGGTTGAAAAAGAGGAGATTCTGGTTCTTATCTTGGCGAGCGAGACGCCAGTATGACGATCAAGGTTGAGTAGAACAAACTTTAATAAAGCACGATAAAGCTCGAGAATTAAACCTTAGATACCGTCTAGTTTATACTATACTATTGTGAGTAAGTGGGGCAATGCCAATGTCCATTAACCCATGCACGGGATCGCAACTTGCATCTCGACGGAAAAGCCGTTGGAGTATGAACGATTGACGTTATTTGCCAAGCTACCGAGGTGGTTGGTTCAGTTGGTTCGAACAAAGACACCACCCGAGCATGCCAACCAATAATGGCCGAGAGAGCCGCAATATGTCATTTCGTTGATGGATGAGTTATGTAAAGAAATGGGTTGCAGCGACGTCGGTTGTTACCAGGACCGCAATTCCAGAATGACATGTCAGAAAGGGCACGAGATCGGAAGTTAGTTGGGATAGTCCTACATATTCAGATGCATGTAAGTAAGTTGATCACAAGGTGATTGATTGACTTCAGTGTCTAGATGTTATTAGGTAGGTAAGTTGGAAGGTTTTGAAAAAGAAAATTGAAGAAAAAACCATCCTACCATATGACGCGATTTGCGCAAGGAATGTTAGCTTACAGTCGACATCAGCACCTTAATTAAGTGTTAAAAAGCTATTGACCATTCAAGCCACATGAAAATCATGGTACCACGAGGATAGGTAAGAAAATATTTACCATTAGAACTTGATCATTTCAAACATAATTTCAAGAATAGAACATCGGAAATGTTTCACGATGATATTACATCGATGTGGTACTCCCCGGCACCATAAGGAAAGGCCAACCAAAGGGAACAGACATTAGGTAGATGTCAAATATCGACACGAAAGGGAGATAGAAGGTTAACAAACAGAAATCAAAGATCTTTTTTTATGCTTATGGTTTAAATTCTCTGCGCAGAGCCCTCGTTTACCACGTCCGTCCCGCCCTGCAATATCTCCTCCCGAGATCCTCCGAATCACCTCTCACTCAACTCATCCGCCGAGACTCCTATCCACTGACTTGAGCGGCTTGCGAGGGCCGACCCTTTTGGCTCCATGTACTGTACTGACATGGCGGTGGATGACCTCGGGCGGAGTGTCCTAGAGTACATACAGGCCTAAGTAGCACGACCCCCTTCGCATAAAAACATCGACTTGAAAGTCTTATTGATATGTTGCGAAAAGCCAAAGCTCAAAGCCAGAAATATAGACAATAAAAATTACACTGTCATGCTATCCGCACGACAAGCAAAGCCCCCGAAATTCAGTCGTATTGAGGCGAAAGATTGCAAGAGGTATCCATTAGAAAGCAATATAGACCCAGAACACAGTATGACTGAAAATAAACCTTGACCCGCAGTCATCTAGGCGTCGGTGAAATGAACAATGGCACTGCCACCGCTGGGAATAGTAGTCTACACTAGTTAGCAAATGACATTGAATGGATAATGAAGCGAGACAACACTTACGGTGCATCCACTGTCGCCAACGGCATACGCGCCATCCAGGTAAGAGCACTCGATGCTGACATCGCCAGTGATGTTGATGTTCATCTTAGGCTTAGCGCTGCTAGTGGGAGTGTTGGGGAACAGAGAGATATAGGTGTTGCCATCAGAAGACTTGCCAACACCCAAGATGGTAGGAGCCCAGTTACCGTTCTCCTCGGGGTCAATGGTGCTGTCCCAACGGCAACCCTCCTCAACAGTAGTTCCAGGCTGGTTGATGTAGTACTGCAGGGTGGTGGTCAGGTCTCCCCAGTGGTAGTAGGTAGAGGATTCGATGTTAGCCAGCTCACGGGTGGTGCCAGGCTGAGCGTCGACTGGAATAGTCATAGACTCGGTACCGGGGTAATCGGTACGGCAGATAGCGACGTTCTTAGACATGGAGTTCTTAATAGTAACACCGCCAACGCCCTTCTCGCACAGAGTCTTGGAAGAGGTACGGCTGAGCTCGAGGTAACCGTCGCTGTTGCAGTACAAGCCACCAATGGACTGCTTGGTGCTTCCTTGGGCTGAGGGCCACTGGGACTTGACGTATCCCTCAGGGCAGGCGTATGAGTAGAAACCCGCCGAATCAGCCATGCCTTCAACGGCAGTCTCGATGTAGCTGATAGCCAGGTCGCCAATCGAGTAATCAGGGGTGAACTGGATACCGGACCAGCCACCAAGGCCAAGGTAGTCGAGAGCAACCGCACCATAGTCCGAGGGGAACTTCGAACACTTGATCTCGCCGCTAGGGAATTCAGCATCGACACCAGTAGCGGTACTGGTGGGGTAGGAGCTAGATGCCGAAGAAGTCGCAACCTTGGAGGAGGAGGAGGAAGACGAGGTCGTGGTGGGATAGGCCGACGAAGTGGACAGAGACGACGACGACGACGACGACGAAGAAGAGGTGACCTTCTGGATGAACACACCATCCTCCTTGGAGGAGACACTGGTGGAGGAAGGAGCAGGAGGCGGAGTGAAGGTGGGAGTGGACTCGCCCACAACCACGTAGAGGCCTTGGTCAAGACCAGCCTTAGCCTCATCGGCGCTCACAATCTCATCGCCCAGCATGTACTTGGTGACGGTGGCAGGAAGGTAAGTAGTCTCAACCTCACGCTTCTCAGCCTGAGAGTTCTTCTTGTGAAGGTGCTGGTGACCATGGTGGTGAGGCTGGGCAGCTGCGCCAGCGGCGAGGGTCGCCGCGACGGCGAGATTCATAACAGTGGCCTTCATGTTTTCAGAAAGTCAAATTGATAATTATTTCCTTGTTGGTTGGATATTAGAATCGGCAATCGTGACTTGCAGTCGAAGGTCTATACAAATTCATTGTTAGTCTGGGCGACGAATAATCGGAAGTAAGATCAACAAAGGTGGGTTCCATCCGATCTGGTATTCAATGGCTGGATACCAGTATGAGAAAGAGCTGTCCGTTATATTCAATAGCAACACTGCGCAAAGAGTCGCATGACATCAAGCAGTGCGCTTCTCAAGTATGACAAGACATGATAAGATTCAATGCATATTTACTTACCGATCGAGATGCTCTCGAGTTTGCCTTGGACGTGCTTCGATCGTCAGTGGGTTCGATGTGTCGCGAAAAGTGGCCGAGCAGGAGGAATGCCGGATATTGAATTGTTTATTATGGATTGATTCGTGACGATACGTAACGAGCGTGGTTCGCAGTTCCAAAGGAATGTGGTAGAGAGCAGAATAATGACTCTCAGTTGGAGGAGACGGCGCGAATGAGAGAAAAGACAAGGAGCGTCTACAGGAAAAGGGAGGGAAGATGTGGGAATTAATTGTTTGCAGGGAGGGGAGAGTTTTAGGGGGAAAAGGCAGGGCTAATTTTGTGAATAGGAGGGAACACACGAGAGTCGATGTATCCATCAGCGGGTCCTTCCTCTGGGGTGGCCGGAGATACACCCAATGGGACGATGCCGCTAACCCGAATTGGCAGGGATGACAAGGCAGAGGTACTAGTGGACAGCCAATGATTGATCACGAAGCCCACTACTGCATGGTCTACTGCAAGGTACGAAGCAAGTGTTTTGATTCCTGGCTGTTCCTGACTATTCCTGGTGAAATTACCATCGGATTAGCGTAGTAATTGTCCAGCAGGGGGTCCGCTTCAGGGCAAATTGTCCCATTCAGGCCTATTGTCTTTTCCACGATCTATCCATGATCATGCTGCCAACATCCACTGGCCTACGAAACAGGTTTGCGTGGCTATGCGCCCAGCAACGAGGCCTCATTTCTCTAATAACAATAATAAAAATAGAGATGATGCTTTCTTGTATTTTGCTTGAGCCCAAACAATACGAGAGTATGTCCTGAAGAGGAATTTCATGCCGGATGGCTTAGATCGGTGGGTAATGGCCCGTGAGTGATTGACACTGGAAAAGCAATTGCGAATTCAAATTTCGTCTTGGATTGTCTATTCCTGTTCCAAGATTTAACATTTCTTGGCTCTCTTTCTCTTTTTTTGGTTCGTTTAGGTAATCATATTGGTAAATCAACGACAACATATCATTGTCGAATTTTCTCTCACACTCCCACAGAACAAACCCCTTTTTCGCATTAGTGGGTGGCAATAATTCCAACCTCCTCATAACAATAAAATCATTAATTCAGTGTTCGGATACTGTCTACAGGCCAATTCACATGCATTTGCCAAATAAACAAATAGGACATCGGACAAAAAGAAAAGTAGCAACACTAAAAGAGTAATAACGAAGAAATGGCCGAGCTAAACTACTCGATCCAGATCTTCTTAGTACATGCCACATGTGGATATGTTGCGCGTCTATTCCCTTAGCTTTAATTGCAGCAATTTCGGGACTGCATCAGGGGTATACGGTTCCTAAGTGGCTGGAATTTTTATGACAGCGCGTCTTTGCCTAAAGTTCTAGCGAGAGTTTATTATGAGATGAGAAGGGATAATTAGGCGATTTCGCGTAGATCATGTGACATTCAAGTTAAAAATTAGGACTGGTCAGGTCAGGTTACCATAAAGGGGCGCTTCTTCAACTCCGGGTTTTTAGTAAGCTGCTTCTCAGAAATTGGTCCGGTTTAGAAAACTGCACTTGTTCTTTCTCCGCAATCTAGAGTTGTGTAACCCAATTCAATCCTTTTACCTTTCAGGACAACATGTGAGAACTATATGTCTCGTCAGGACGTTTCCATCTTGAAGGTATGCGTGGTAGAATTATTATATTGTGGGAATGAAGCATATGATTTCAATTACCTAGTGTGCTTAGAAATCGCTTCTCAGTGCGTGTCACGAAAACTGATGCATCTCATATGCAAAGGTCTGTATTGTTTACTGTTTGCCCCTTTCAAGAAGCCGCCACCCCCGCCGATGTTGCCGAAGCCGGCCTACTACAACGAAGTTGATCGTAAATACTAAATGCATGAGATTCTCCATCACGACTATCTTGCTTCGAAACTCCGACGAAATTATTAGAATATTTAGTCTTTATTGAGAGTCACATTAGCTACGAGTAGATAAGGGGGATCATATGGAACCTACTCATCGTTGACCCATGTGCTACCTATTGCATATGCTAAAGAATTCTACATGACCTTATGGACACTCGCCCTTCGTCACTGGTCCCGACTCTGTTGAGTCGTCAACCCTCTTAACAAACTTGAACCTTGGGATGTCAAAGATTAACAGATAACAAGTGTCATGATGCACATGTCCACTGGTTCATACTATAGGTAGGGGTAAATCAGACGTTGTTCCGCGAAGAGCCTCTAAGCTATCCTAGCGTTGGGATCCAGCTATTCTTACAGGTAGATTTTCTTGGTTCCCTTAGACTCTCCTCTATGCTCAAGAGTGTCGGAACATGCCCTCCACGGGTAACAACAAGTACGTCCAGGGATGTACATATAAATATCCAACAACAAGGCTTATTCGGTGTCTTGCACAAATTCTGGAGCAATTGATATATAGGTACCGCAGCTTGTGTTCTCCACGAGGCGGCTAAGGAGGATAAACCTACTAAGGTTGCTAATGCTATACGTTTATATCTTACCGCAATCTCCCTTTTTAGATTGTAGATTGCTAAGGCAGCTACTGATTGGAAGGCCTTGCTCGACACCGGTGCAATAGCCCTCAGCTTCGTGTATACCGTGCATTGACTTAGATCTAGGCATGTTTCGATGAGAGCGAAGCCAGCATCTCAACGTCAAATCGTAACTACTCGAGACGAACAAGATCTCGAACTAGTAAGGTGTATCTTTCCAATCTTAAAGTAGTTGCTGTTGGTGCCTTCAATAGCAGAGTCACCAGTCCTAGCTAAGGTCAGAACCCGAGGAACAGTGATTTCATTGCTGGTTGAGTGACATTACGCGTAGTTTTTTTTACAAGCTCATGTATGATTTAGATAGCATGGATGGAATATTCAAAGCGAGACAACCCTAGTCGCTGCCAAAGATGAAGCCTTAACTGAGGTTTTCCTAAGAAAATAGACAGTGAAATATTTCCCCTAAGACCACCTTCCAGGTCGTTACAGCCCTTTTTATATTGCTCGTCTAGAGTAAAGATAATGATAATCTCAGTACAGGGAATGATGGTACTGCACTGGAGGGGGTTAACGAGCCTATCTCCAACAACTACATAGGTGGTTATCAATGTTCCAGCTGAGAGAACTATGTTGAATCTAAGAAAACAGTAACAGCAACGATTTGATTCAAAATCGATTTGCCCAAGTTTACGATGTTATCGCGCAATCTCCCCCATTCAGGGAAGTTAGACAAAAATTTCGAGTCCCAAGGTATTGCTCAACGTACTATTATATATTCCTCTGGCATTCGTGATTTATATGTTGGTATGATGCTACAAGACAGCATCTTGATATTGATGTTCAACTTCCTCGGTTGAAGTTAGCGCGACGATGTTATTGGTACGCGATGTAAATTTTGATAATTACCCCTGAAAATTGACTGAAATCACAATGACGATGATTCATTATATGAAAGCCGGGTTTTATGGACTGAACATGATGCTATTGACATAGTATGTACCTGTTTAGAAGTTGGGTTGTAATTTGTAGGTGCCGAATAGGTACTTCTGAGGAACAAGGAGCGCTTTATATGTGAACCTCCTCGTGATACCACAATTCACAGTACAACATAAATACATTAGGTAGTTATTAGCGACATGATAAGAATAAGTCTACTGGCACATCGGCTAAAAAGTAGATTTGTTCAACTGATGCGATCTTCAAGTATAGCTTGGGTCCCATCCATTTTTTTATGTAAGGTAGATTTCATGAATCATACAGCTGAGGGGTACCATAGCACATGTCTACTGAGTCAGTGAGTCTAACTCAACTTTCAACATTCAACCCTCTCACGCTTACGAGTACTCCTGAACATAGTAAAAAATTTGGTCGTAAGAACTTATGGTTGTTTCTTTCGTGACCGCAATGGGTGGCAGATCTACTGGAAGTTAACTACCTATCTTTATCTCCAGAAATACACATAATAAGAAGAGACCTCGATGTAGAGTTGATGAGTTGGATATAGGCGTATATAACCTTATACACGGACAGCTGTTCTTGGACTGATTTCGATTCGATAACACGTTGAATGCACTGCATTATTACGGATAGCACAACGGAAAACACATATAGTGTGGAAATATTGAAGATGGACGAACTAGGCCGAGGGTATTCCTCAAGTTTTTTAATATAAAGTTGAGAATATGGCATGTACTGTATCATTTCGATACGGTTCTCAAGCAATACCTGGGGGTTAGCATCGCTGTGAGCTGAAGGCCATGGATCCAAGCTTGTAAAAGCCCGTTAAAATTGCTTAAGGTGTAACCAGATATGCGGCTCGGTTACTGAGCATGACTAGTCTGATACCTAACTGATAAACTAGGTTCGTATAGGAGAGCCTCATAGACATGATTGAAGTTATTATTATGTTAGAGATTGGGACATACTGTGCTACCTAGTCCTAACCCCCGAAAGACAATAATGTCCTATCTTTTGGCCACGTTAGAGATTATAGAGGAGGAAAGGGACATTCCCGCGCGGGCATGATTCGGAATAGCGAGTGGATAGATGCTCTCACTAGGGATACTGACTGACTCTCGGGCCGGCCCGTAACGAATTCATCGGGTTGGGTATCTGAGTGCAGTTTTATACATATAAAGATAAGAAACCAATCGACTTTATAATTCGGAGTACGATGCCATCATTATATTAGCATGGCTTATAGGATTTCTTACGCTGATAATTAGTAGCTACTGCCAATCGCTGAAGCAGGACTGAAGCTGTTCGTAGAGGAGGGTTATTAGTTGTAATGTGTTGTACTGTAGTTCTGACTGAGGCTTAGCAGGGTTATCCTGGGTGACAGCGTGGCGGGGCTAGTTCCTCGGTTAGCTGAGCGAGGCTAGCAAGATTATAAATGTCGTGTTTGATGAGATGATGGAGGACATAAGGGTGTTGCTGTTTTTAACGTGTTGTTCTGGTCTGCACGAAGCATTTGCGAGAGAGCGCTGGAAGATCATAACGGCCCAAAAAGGTGGCTGGCTCCATTATCACGAGCATGGACGAAGCGGTGATGATCCGTCCAGCTCCCGATTTGGATGAGACTAGTGGAGCATTGGCCATTTCTGGCGATTGAGGATAGGCTTGGCGTTTGTGGGGTTGCAGTTCCGGTCGGCGATGTTGTGTAGTAGGATGATATAACAGACTGGTATAGGTGGTATTTTATGTACTGCATGCGATGACGAGGATTTGTTTGTTGATGCGACACCAACAGCAGATCTATCTCTTGTACCTAGTCTGACTGCTGTCATTTGAGAAATGATGAGTCTAACATAGTGTTGTGGTTGCAATGTTGGATAGAGTAGAGATGGTAAGGCTTCAATATTCCAAGAAATGGTAGCGGTAACAGTAGGTAACAAAAACATCGGATGTCCGGTCTGTGACTAGCTGGAAAACTCAAGTAATCGATACCTACTAGGGTATAGTGGGCCAAGGCTTAGAAAGTGGGAAAGCAGCTGGCGTGGACCCATGGGGAAGCAAATGACAAATGACGTGTAAAATGTCCTTCGGTAGCAAAGCAATACATACTAATGAGGTAGTTGCATGTTTTGTTGAGCCTGCATTTTATATTGATATTCTCTGTATGTCAAAAGGGGTAGATCGATCCTTTCCTTCTTTCTAATTCATATTATCGGTGTTAGGCCCTAGGTACATGTACCACACAAGAAGACAGCAGCAGCAAGCGCCGGTTGTACCCTCCAATCTAGGACAATGAAGCTATTGGCTTGGACGAAATCAGCCACGCGCAATGATGGAAGGAGGAGGCCCGTTCCACTCGTCTGCTATTACAGTAGGCACCTCTAGAGACATGAGATTATCTAAGAGCTAATATAATACCTCTTATTTGGCAGTCATAATGGTCATTCTCGATAAAATTTAAGAATATTGGGTTGACAAACACACGTAATCATCTCGAGGTGAATCATAAGTTCATTATTTCCACTCTAGAGCTAGCTGATTCGTCCAGTTCGTCCCGATGAACGGAATTAAATGCTTTTTCCTCCAGCAGGTTATCTTTGTCCCACCGCATGGGCGCTTCAGCCACATTCAACATGGTTTTAGCTGCTTCGATCCAGTAAGAATATACAATAGGTAAAACAGAACTCATACATAATTCTGACTAGAGGACTAGAGGACTAGAGGACTAGAGGACTAGAGGCTCAAACAAAGACCTGTAAGACGAATTATGCTTGGTCAAATCGGCCGCCAGCGAAGTCGCTCTCTACGCTATCTGCAGTCGTGGGTTTCTGGTGATGTAATGTATCTGACTGTGTACTACCGCCTACATAAGTACAGTATTATGACCACATGCGCGCGTACATATACTCATTAATCTATGCGCAGAGATACATGTAGCTGGATAACTCAAACTTTCATACTACCTATGTACCACTTACTTAAAATAATGTTTGTGGAAAGTGTTTATTTATGATACATGCACTCAATATTAAAATGGTCAATGCTTGTAGTAGCTTCGAATTTATTACCATGCAACTACCTACTGTACATTTATTATTACTCCAATGGAAGGTTATCTTTATAGGTGGTGCCCACTAAGGGTAGGTACTCTCTAGGTACCTACGGCAAGTATGACAGGGCAGAAAGGCAGCTAGAACCAAAATAATTCCGACACGCATCAGCCCAATAAACTGGAACTTGCCGCCGCCTCCGCCTCTTTTTCCCCTTCCCACTGCCACCTGGGCCTGCACCACCACACTTTGACGTCCCCCCAAGCACTTTTTTCCTGCTCATCCACAACCTACTATCTCGCCTTTGCGGCTCAGTCGTCCACTTACACACTGTTGACCTGCCAATTCTCATCCTGCGCGATCAAGGCAATTGTCTTCTGCAGGACATTTCTCTACACCGAAAAATAAGAAGGATAATCTAGTCATTTGATCGACGCAATTCCCTGCAGATTTTAATAAAAAAAGAAAGTCCAAATCCAAAAAAAGGAACTACAATCCGGACGCGGTAGAGCGCGATCATCAACAACACCATCAATTCATAGCAGCAGCCACGACCTCCAGCCACACCATCTAGCCTTATTGTCCATCGAGCTCAACGATGCGTCGTTAATGCGCCCAAGCTCCTTGCACATCTCTTTCAAGTCGACCTCGAGTAATTTCTTGTAGGGACTTCAATCGCGCTCTTCAGTGACCATTGCCCAGACTCATGGCGTCCGAGAAAGGTCCTGTCGCGACGGAAGCCCCGCCCTTTTCGTCCTCCACCGAACAACCTACGATTTCCTCAGATCCTGTTTCCGTGGAGACATTGACGGCCGAAGCTGCTCGCGCCACCCAGTCGTTGAAAAGACAGAGAGAATCGTCTCCCGTCTCACCATCCTCGGCACTTTCCGCCCTCCATCGAGAGCTCTCGCCATCTAAAGCTGCCAGGCTGATCGGACTGACATCGAGGTTTTCTCCTGCACCTCTGACAGGAGCTGCAGCCGTGGAAGACGAAAGACGCAGGGAAGAAGAGCAGTACAAGCTACAAGTTTCTGGCGCCAGCGAAAATCCTGCCTTCAAGGCTCAATCCGCACTAATGTCTGCAAGCGCCCTCGCTATGAGCCGGCCCCAAGAAGCTCCCCAAGAAGCTCCTCAAGATGCGCCCCAAGATGTGCCACAGGAGGCACCTCAGGAAGCGCCTCAGGATGCACCACACAATATCCCACAGCACTTCTCCCCTGAAGCTCATGGCCTACCTGAAGATGTACCTCAAGCAGACGATATGCAACCTGCTCCACCCCCTCCCGTCTCGATACCGCACCCCGATGCCCCGAATTCAGGACATAAGTCGGATAATATAAGTCCACAGAGTGCGACGAGTTTGGCCAGTCTGGGTGGTGGTCCCAGCGGGCCGGTAACTTCGAGCCCGGGTCCCATGGAGCTGGACGGGCACGATAACCGGTCGGCTTTTGGAGCACAACCGCAAGCTCCAATGGAAGACAAGGCGGTCGCCGCTTCGCTGTCATATCCGGGCATCCTTCCTCCCACCTCCAACATGCCTGCTCCTCCAGTTCGGGGGATGAGCATGCCAATGACTCCCAATCAGCCGAATGCGCCACGGTCGCCCAACTCTAAGAGACATAAGTGCCCGTACTGCGAGACAGAATTCACGCGCCATCACAATCTGAAGAGCCATCTTCTGACCCACAGCCAAGAGAAACCCTATGTTTGTCAAACATGCTCGATGCGTTTCCGCCGCCTGCACGACCTCAAACGTCATACCAAGCTACATACCGGGGAGAAACCTCATGTATGTCCCAAGTGCGATCGGAAGTTTGCGCGAGGTGATGCTCTGGCGCGGCATAGCAAAGGTCCTGGTGGATGCGTTGGCCGACGAAGCAGTTTGGGAAGCTTCCTTGGTGAGGAGGAGGTGGAGGGAGCAAGTCATATAGAAGGTGATGACTCCGCGATGACTGGCATTGTATATGATGGCAACAATGATACCGACATGACGGAGGAAGAGCGACGTCGGCTTAGTGTACCAGGCATAAAAGCTCAGCATGTTCAAGGTAACCAGTCACTACTTGAAAAGTACGTAACACCTTTTTTAACACAACAACAACCAGGATCTGCTGCAGGTCGACTCTATCCACCTAACGTGGATCGCGATTCTGGGAGCTCTAACACGTCCCAAACCCCTAGCACGAGTATCTCATCTCTACCCGTGGGCACTGGCAACCCCGCCATGTATGCTCAGAGTGCTATGACCGAGAGTCCTAAACCACTCAGTCCCTCCAATGTTCAGGGTCACGATCCTGCCAACATCAATAGGCAGCGCTCACCGAGCCTGACGGCGCAGTTTCAACAGCAGCATTTTGGCCGCCCCTCATCAGACCGACATACACCTCCAGGTTTGTACACCTCACAGTCTCCTAACCCATACTATTATACTGAGATTTTCGAAGTACCGGGCTTCTCGGCAGCCGATGCTAGTGCTAGATACACTACTATACAGGGCCCTGCCTCTGCTTCGCAATCGGCACCAGGAGGCACGGGTCAACAAGCGGCACCCGGTCCTGCAGTCAGCCATTCCCACACGTCCAGCGGTCCTAGCCAAAACGGTGGAAGTGGCGACAGTTCTAGCAATAACATCTTTGCCACCGACCAAGGTATATGGGCATACATCCACGGTCTTGAGGAGCAAGTCAGACAACTTAACGATCGGGTCCAAGCTATGGAGGCAGCAAAGGTATCTCAAGATGAGAAGATAACATACCTAAGCAACGAGGTAGCAGGTCTCCGGGGTCAGCCTGAACTAAAGGGAGACGTAGTCGATAAGATCAGTTGAGATGATTCACTTAGGTTGATATACAAGCTATGGCAATACGAGTTTGGGACAACGATTGGAGCAAAGAAGGTTGTTACGTATGCACGTTGCATATGACGGACGGATCAGGAGGGGTTGCACATTTGATTCTCCGCGGTCATTGCCTTTTCTACCATGGTGGATTAAGGCTTCTGGTATATGGGAGGCGTTCAGGGGAATCTTCAGTCATCCACAAAAAGCCGGGGTATTTCTTTTCATCGTTGCAATTACGAGTTTATCTGAGGTCTTTCATTCTCGATTTTAGTGATATCCCCGTGGGTTGTTGGGCTTAGGGGCGGGAGAAGCCAGCACATTACTTCATACCGTTCGCTCCCACATCCGTGTACTATATACAAACGCAGATAGATTGCCTCGAGGCAGGGCACAAAAAAGGCATCGCCATCGCTAAAATAATTATGGATTCCAAAGTTATTTAGATTTGGGGATTTCTCTGCTAGTCGAGTCTGTACAATTTCACTTCGTGACTTGTTGTCCCTATCATGGGAGTAATTGGTGCTTCTAATCTGAAACTATTCATCTGCGACTACATACATACCTCCTTGCTGTAGCCTGGCGATGGTGTAGTGAATTACTAGGAGTTCATACTATTGAAGGGGCCACAACTTCAAGTTAGAAGTGATGTTTGCTGCCATCGGAATAAAACATGTACCTAGGTACAAGACGTATGGGTACTAACATCCGTACTGTGGCAAATGGACAAAAGATAGCGCCACAAAACCCCACACGAAGCCGCTAAAAATTCCAACGTAATGGCCCGTGCATCGACTTGGGGCCAGAGCCCTCACACAAAAATTTCCTGCAAAGCAAAGTGTGGGTCGGTGCAGTCAAACTAAGCGAACGCAAGCCTTCTACCAAATTAACCTGGACTTCAGCAAAACCATCAACCCCCCATCTCAATCCTGAACAATTTCGCTCTTCGACAGCGACAACCCACTTCGACCAGCGAAACTTCTTGAGTATCAACCAAATCGCAATCATGGCTGACGACCCGGATTACGTATGTCTCCCTTTCTGCCGCTGGGAGAAGATCGAACGAGGGGAACGCGACGACCAACTAACATTTATCGCAGAACGCTGAGGAGGCCGCCGAGCTCAAGAAGAGAAGACAGTTCCGCAAGTTTTCCTACCGAGGAATTGACCTTGATGCGTATGTTATTCCCCGATTTCCAATTTCGCGCGATCATATGAACATTCGACTCGAACCAATCCATCGATCAATCAACCAATATGGACACACGCAGAAGGATGATACGAAATAAAATACTAGATCTCGGGCTAACATAGTATCAATTCTACAGTCTCCTCGATCTCACCTCCGACCAACTTCGCGATGTCGTCCACGCCCGTGCCCGCCGCCGGATCAACCGAGGCCTCAAGCGCAAGCCTATGGGCTTGATCAAGAAGCTCCGCAAGGCCAAGCAGGAGGCCAAGCCCAACGAGAAGCCTGACCTCGTCAAGACGCACCTGCGAGACATGATCGTCGTCCCCGAGATGATTGGAAGCGTCATCGGTATCTACTCCGGCAAGGAGTTCAACCAGGTCGAAATCCGACCTGAGATGGTTGGCCACTACTTGGGCGAATTCTCCATCTCATAGTACGTTTTCTCCCCGCGAAACCATGAAATACAAATGTGAACGATTCTAACAATTCCCTACAGCAAGCCCGTCAAGCACGGTAGACCCGGTATCGGTGCTACCCACTCTTCTCGATTCATCCCTCTCAAGTAAATCATGGGGAAATGGAGGGTTCTTGTGCACTTTGCATTCATGGATTGGGCGAACGGAAGGGTTCTTTCTCTCGGTAGATAGGCAATGACCATCAAAACCGAATATGCGCTGCATGATAATGAATTGAGATCAGTTTGCGCTGAATGAGAAACTGATAGTCTCTCACGTCCGTGACCCGGGTCGCTATCATGATTCCATCATATCTCTAGGGCACAATTAATGACATTGTGCTACAATTAAAATGGCTAAACCTACTACTCCTGTCGTCTGCTAAGTGAACATTGACGTAATTCTAGGAGCCATACCAGCATTTGATGATGCATTCAAGTCTACCATAATTAGCAGGATTTATTCTGATCAACTAACCACTGGTAACCCACATTCCGCAACATATGTGTCCACCTTACTATATGTACATAGGTTCCTAATTATCATCTAAGAGTTCTTCCGCCTGGAACTTGTGCAATTAGAATTTCTAATTTTCCAGGAGAGGCCGCACATATAGTAGATACCTTGTAACCAAAAATCCAAGTACAAGCAAGTCCCATCTCAAATACTCATATCATGAAGAGTCGTATAGAAGTTGGTTGTGGAATCAGGAGTAGTGGTTAGAAGCCAGCTGTGAAACAATAATAAAAAGACAGCTTTCTTATCCCTTAGACAGCCATCTACGTGCCGGTGTTCTATGCTATGTTATGTACACCTGTGTCATACGGATACTCATATCGGTACCTAAACAACAGTTTCCAGCTTTCCCTCGCTCTCTCACGATTGTTGCTCTTGCTGCTCTGCGGCCCTAGCCTTCGCGGCCAACCTTTGCAATTTCCGCTCTTCCTCCTCGGCGGCTTTCTGTCGGTAGTGCTCCGTGAGGTGGTCTAGCTTGGGGTAGTGTCCGGCCGGCACGTTCCAGGGCGAGCCTGCGTTGATTAATCTGAGAGTTTTTTGTTAGCTATGCCTTGTATGATTTTCTTGATTTTTTTTCTTCTTCTCATAGGTTCTTATCGTTATGCGCACGAGCACATATTCGATCCGTGAGATAATATATGTGTATTTATGTTTATAAAGAGTTAAAAAAAACAGAGACATACTCGGGCGTCTTGAGTTCGACATGTGGGCTCTTGCCGGCGTAGTTGAACAGGTGCTTGTCGTGGGCGGCCTGCTCGATCATGTTGGTGCGCAGGGTGTTTCGGATCTCCCAGTCGTTGAAGTAGTCGAAGCTCTTCAACCACTTGGTCAGGCTGGACGGCTCGCCGTTGGCGCCTGGCCGCGAGACCGAGTATGCGACGTAGCTAACGGGGATGGCGGCGGCGAAGACGTAGAATGCAGTCTGCACAAGTCGTTATTAGTTTCACTTCTTCTTTTCTGGGTTTGCTGTCGGCAACATACACCTAATCCCTCCTCGACTGCCGGTGCGTGGTGGTGGTGGCTGTCGTGTCCGTGGCTCTCGGATGCGTAGGAGCGCGATGTTCGGGGCGTCGTCGTCGGTCGCGCTCTTCGGGCCACGCAAGCCGCTCTCGTTCGGAGGGCCTGCATCTTGGGTATAGTGTTGATGCGGGATGCCAATTGGCTTCAAAGTGGTTATAATCGAAGCTAATTACCTATAAGCTCAATTCGATGTTGCGTCTTGAAGATGTCGGAATTGAGGCATATGGTGGGGGTCTTTCAACCAATCAAACGTCTCTAAAGGGTAAGCTATCATGTGCGAATGCGCTATGATCACTGTAGCGCACACTGTATTGCTTCATTAAGAAAACCGAAGGTACCTCCTTCTCTTGCAACTTTGAAATTCCCGGTGCATTTAACCTACACTTTTCACACTTAGGAGATATTGACTTCAATATCAATAGGTAGTTTTTCGATCTCATGAATTAATGTGATATAGGTTGATGTTGTGTTTTTTTATTCTCTATTTCTGTGACTTTCTTACCATTTCCATGATTCTCAATTTTAGTCTTCGTGTCCAGTTTGACTCTTGCAAAGTGTCCTGTATGGAGATAACTTGCCACATAACACACTTATTGCACTTAGGTCTTAATTCTACTTCACTTCTCACCTAGTTATAGTTGCCAGACTATATACTTTTTTCATTAGCACAATACAACACCATGAGGCTCTCATACATTTGCAATCTGAAAACGATTGCCGTCTCGGCCATTACCCTCTCCTCTCTTATTTCGCTTGCCTCTGCGTCGACTCCGCCTTCTGAATCCCCATCAGCAGAAGCAGAACTCATTTGTCACACTGACAATCAAGCTGATTGCTATCCCAAAGTATTCTCAGCTACGGACGAATTTCAAGTACTTCACGAAGATCAAGATCTTCCACCGGGGTTGCACGTGCAATTAGATGTTCTGACCGGCCAGAAGTTGGCCAAACTTTACAACCCAAATGAACAAAACCCGGCTCTCGAGGGCTTGCCAGTAGACCGGTCTGTAGTCGTGGTCGACTCGGACGGCCCTCAAGATGACAGCCTTCCGGTACCTTCCGGCGCACCGGCCTATGAACCCGTTGGTGTAGTCAAGGCACCTAAGGAGAAGAACAATGAGTTCACGCAAGCATTAGAAACCATAAGGCAGCATGCGTCTACGGAAGCTGGCAAAAAATCAATATCATCCGAAGAACTTGACAAAGCTTTAGAGGGCCTGGAAGATCTATCTCACGGCATGTACTACGGGCTAGAGATTGCCAAAGACTTGGACGTCTTGGAGGGTTTGTTCTGCCTCTTTACTAGTCAGGACGCCGAACAGTTAGAGAAAAGACCATTGACGGAGCGCCACGACTTCCTCGCCTCTTCTATTCTGGCCTCATCAATCCGGAATAACAAGCCTGCTCTCCAGGCTGTGGATCAGCTATGGGATACCCTCAGTAAGCGACAATGCCCAAATAGGCCCGAAGTCCGCTCCTTGAGGTCCGAGTTATACTCTGGCCTAGAACCCATCAGCGGGCCGGGTAGTGTGGAAGAAGCCTCAGAGACCTACTATACGCGCCTGAATCTTGCGGTCTTGGACGGCTTGCTCAAGTCTCCCAAGATCAAAGGCCAGTTCATGGAACACGACGGCATGAAGAACTTCCTCCGAATCTTGCTCCGGGAAGAAGAGGTCTGGGACCCGAGAAAGGCCAAGGTCGCTCGTATTATCACCGATACGTTCCTCGACGAGGACGCCGGTGCCGTACTGGGTGTCTGGCCCACGGCAAGCGTAACTGACGCCAAGGTGTGCGCTAATGGCGGCGCAGAATCCCTGGAGGAAGGATGTTGGGAATATCACTTGGAGAATCTCAGCAAAAACCCTCGAAATGCTGAGTGGAGCCGAGAGCTGCTCGACTTGTTAAGGCAGAAGCGAGCAGGAAAATCAGCATCAGGGCGTGATGAACTATGATAAATTAATAACATGGAGACAATCACTAGAATGCATTCAAGGCGTTAGAAGATTGTTTGAAACTTTTTTTATTCATTTCATTTATTTGTATTTAGGTCACCCTAATGAATACCCGTCTGCAGAGAGCTGCAGATCTACTACATAAGCAGAGGATACAACTTGGCATGCATTGCTGCTGCCATCCTTTCTCCCAGTCCCATCAAGCAAGCGCGGAATTCAAAACTTATCTTGCCATTTGGTTCCAGGTTAAAGAAAAGACGATAACAAACAAAGCAGGCGTCCGAGCAGGGGGAACTAAAGGAAAACACGAGTTCCCGCACCCCGTTTTTTGACGCCCTAGATATATCCCTCTCCTTTTTATTGCACCATGTAGTAGGTATTCATTAGGGCTACGGGTCATTGCGTTTTACCCCCACCACCAGGATTTGCAGTGGGAGTAGTAGTAGCTGCATTGCCCTCGTCGTCGTCGCTACAGTCGAGACGACTCATGCCCTCGACGACCGTGTTCCAGCGAGACTCGAACTCCCTGCGGACGGCCTGGGCCTCGTCGAGCTGCCCGGCGAGCCGCAGGTAGGTCTGCAGCGTGGCGAGCAGCGTCGTGGTCGCGTTGTCGTACCGTCCGAACTCGGCCTCGCTGATGCGCAGGCTGCGGCGGATCAGCGCGATGGCCTCCGTCGTGCTCACCGCCGAGCTCGCCGGCAGCGTCCGCATCATGTTGTAGCAGCTGAAGCGCGCCAGCCGCGGGTCCCGGTTCTCGCCGCCGCCTTCGCCCGTCGTCGCGAAGAGCGTCTGTGCGGCCGCCTTGGCCTCGGTGGGTTTGTTGTGGAGATTGAGGATCCAGGACACGTGGTATTTCAGCAGCTCGATGTCTTTTTGTATCGCGTCTGGAGGTGGGGCTGCTTGGGTGTCTGCTGTTCTTGGTGATGATGAAGAGGCAGAGGCAGAGGAAGAAGAAGAAGATGACGTTGGTGATGGTGCTGCTTCCATGTCTTGGAGCATGTCTTCCATGTATCTTGTTGCTGTTCTCGCGTCGATGAAATCGCTGTTCAGCATGGCTCGGTATACGGTTGCTAGGTAGGTTGGCTTGAGGCGGCTTTGGAGTTGTAAGGCGTGGAGAAATGATTCCAGAGCCAAGGCCGTGAACCGCGACATATCGGATCGGCTCGCGCCTCTCAGTTTGGCGAATAGAAGATGTAGAGGATGTCTGGGCCCGAGCACTATGCGTGATAGATTGAACGCGTAGTTAACTAGCGACTCGGCTAAGCCAGGCCCGGATTGTTGCAACGCCCCGAGAGCAAGGCAAGTCTCAACCATAAGTGATGGATCTTGTCGCTTCATCACGGTTCTGTAGTCGTCGAACGTTATCCTCACCATGCGGAAGGCTTGCTCCGTGAGGCCATTGGCGAATAGCTGTCTTGCGGACGACACAGGATCTAGCCAAGTCCTTTCCCGACGGGGCATTATCAGTTCTCTGTTGGGGCCAGTCTTCCATAGATCTCCATCGAAGGCGCCCCCGACGTAGGACTGCACGATCTGTAGGCATTCCTCGGGAAGTCGCAAGTCCTCTGGCGCCTCCATACGCCTTGGGATCTGCCCAACAACCTCTGGTTCGGGCGAGGGCGTCCGACATATAATCTCTTCTATGCTTCGTTTCTGGGCACCGGCTACTTCTACCTTCCCCGAGAGGATGGCCATGAGTTCCTTGCGTCTGGCTGGCGATACGCGGCGTAGGTACGTATTTAACCTATCCGAGTCGATCTTGCGGCCGTGGACATAAGACACGGAGGACTTGCCGGCGGCTGCGCGACGACCTCGCTGAACGAGGAGCTCCGCCACCTGGTGGGCTCGGAGCTTCTTGTGCAGACCCCATTTATTGAACCTGATCTTATACATCTTTTCTCTGTGTCTTGTTAGATCTCACGCTGGACGTTTATCGATATGGCCCCCCCTCCCCAACACGCGGACGTGGGACTTACGTCGCGAAGAAATAGTATTCTTCCCTCATGATTTGCATCACGTCCTTCAGACTTTTGTTCTGGTCGAGGTACAGGGCCGTGATGGTTTCCCTGTAGTTGGCCCAGTCGCCATCCTTGGCGGGCCCATTGTACCTCTGCGGAAAGGTCTGTGATGTTGTCTGTGGGGGAGTCATGGCGGGTGAGGGCTGGGATTGGGGGGTATGTCGCTGTGAGAGCGTCATTTTTGCCGGGCTGTGGTATATCAGTCTTGAGAAACAAAACGAAACCAACACTATTTGTCAAGCAGTATAAGTCCAGGAGTGATTTATAAACATCATGTTCCAGGACGAATTTCCGCAAGCTGCGAGTATCGGTTTAGTGTTGCAAGGGAATGTTACATGCGTGATGTTATAATCCAGATAGGCAATGCAGCGAACCTGATTAGCACTAAACAGATTCTTCCTCCTGCTTCAGTATGTCGTATTGCCTACTGCATCCCGCAACGCACGACACGTTCGGAAGAGTGTTTCTGTAATAAGGCTGGCCCTTTATATTAGTCAGGGCAGGGCGGAGATCTTGATTCGCGAGTTAGCATATTCTTGGCACACCATGTAACCGTTGCAACGGTCAGGGGGTCATGTTTTGTCAATGATGTTTTTTTTTTCATGATCTGTGCAACACGTGCTTATAGTCCGTCTGGCAGCTGTCGGGCTAGCCCGTTCTTAGGGGGTATTGCGGCATATTGATACACTGTCGATCCCCTTTCGTCGACTCTGGTGGTGGTCGAGCGGGTTGGCGGTCGAAAGCTTATTAATAAGAAGCCCGGGCCATGCGTACGATGTCACCCAAGAGTTGCTAGGAGGATGAAGGATCAAAGAGGTCGGCGAATCAGAGATGAGTATGGAGGAGAGCAGCCCCAAATTAGAAGCTACTATTGGTTTAGTGTGCTTACCTGTCTTCCTTACATGTATGCGGGAGTATAATGCCATGTATGAACTATGCCATTGTTTCAACCTTGACATGCAGTGGCATCCTGTTAGCTTCCGCCTTTTCGAGTATAAAGTTGCTTGCATATCATACCCCTATCCATACAAGTAGGCATCTGAACTGAGTATCTTATGCAGTGTTTAGCCAGAATAGTAAGTTGTATGGGTCGGCCGAACCCTGTTTTTGCATGACCGACACATGGCAACCTGTTCGAGACTCCTAACCATGTGCCGGATGCCGGGGGCGTTATCGCATTGTTTATTGGACGCCCGGAGTCTTCCACCGAGTACCGAGGCATGTATAATTACAGGTATGATATGTTTGGTCCGAGGATAAACAAACGTTTCTTGCCCATAGGATGATATATCGATATAATTGTGTGAATCTTCCCCCCGTCTCTATCTTATGTTCGGGCTGTTGGAAATGATCCTCGCTCGGCCCTTGAACGTGTTTGGCGATTAAGTGATGACGGTAAGATCCTGAACAGATCTTCGACGGATTAGGCGGAAGTGGCGTGCATTTACTGATTTGGAAATTGCCCCGGATTTGCATCGTCCATACGCAGGAATCCTTTGGCTTCTTTGCAGAAGCGGGCAGAAGGAGAATGCAAGAATACACCTCTCTAGACGCGTGAATCAGCTACCCCAACCCTCCACCGAAACCCAACGTGTAAATAGGTAAGATTGACAGGCCAAGTGATAGGTCGCTACAACTGTTAATAACTTGCTATTCTCGTGAACGGCGTTATGGTTACCTACCTCTCGCTCTAAACAATGACTAAATCGATACTATACCATAAGCTCGCTGTATCACCGGGACGAGCATAGAAGTATGGATACTCTAATCCTACCGGCACTGCGGTGTTGCTAGGGCTGGATAACATGTGGGTGCTCGACTTGTTATCGTTGGTCCTGTCCGTGCCACCATAGTGCTGGAGCCAGACTTAACATACTGTCCATGGGTAGGATGTAGATCAACAGGGTTCGTGTAAAAATACATAGTAAAAGACCGTTGTTTTCGCGGCTGCGATAGAAACACAGGGAAACTTGGCAACCAACCATCTTTAACTTTAAAGTTGATCAAGGGGACATAGTCGCAAGGCTGTCGGGATGTTCGGCGTGCCCTTAACTACCTACCTTTCGTTGCCCCCTAGTAGGTTATCGGTAGGATGATGGGAGTCAGGGTAGAAGAATAGAAGTCGTAGGGATCTAGTGTGACGTGATGGAAGTGTGCGATAGTATACCGACAGGGTCTGGTTGCCTGCATGAAAAGGAACGTAGTCGATATATTCGATAACCCTCTCTGTTGGGTCTAGTTCCGGAGTTCGACGAGGATGACGATGGAGGTAGGTAGCGTGGGGGATAAGGGAAGGCTATTTGAAGGACCGCCGAGAAAAAAACTGATGATATTAGTCTAATCTCCTCCACCGGAGGGAATACACCAGAACCGCGTCAAAATTAGTCAAAGCAGCCTTTCTTGTTAAGGCTAGACGTGGAGGCATTGCTATTTTGCTGCGTCGAACATGTACGACTGATGTAGTTTCACGACGGGGAGAAACACAACCACCTGCCTTATAGACGACAGACTAGGTAGAAAACAGATACATGGCGGAGTACAGTAGATCTGACATGATATCGGAGCACAAATCTGATACAACGAAGAATAACTTCTTGTATGAATGTATTTGACGTCTCATCAGTGTTATGAAGATGGTTGGAGGCCTATGTATTATTGGGGAGCCCTGTTGGGGTTGGGGGATAACTGGGGGCTTAGGGGATAACTGGGGGCTTAGGGGTTTCACAGTTAGTAGTACGTAGTAGGTGCAGACACAATTTTAGTACTAACACTGTGACACTGTCCAATGACATGGATAAAGCATTCGATAGCTGACTCATTACATAACCCCACTATATGGAATAATTTGATAGGCTGAACATGCTGCATGTAAGAATTCCTTTTAGTTTTTCCTCATCTAAAACTTAAACTTCTCAACTCCTAATTTTTTTCATTTTAATTGTCGGCCATCCTCCGTTCATACATATTGTAGGTAGGCTGGTACTGGTAGGTTACTGCCCTGCTTACTTACATGAATACATGTAACTCCAATACTTCTTCTTGCCGCTCACACCTGCAGCCGATGAGCCTTAGCGTGACATCCAGAGGAGCGGGAAGTGGAGTTAATGGGGTCGCAGCCGCGATGTAAATACATTGCCGCCCAACCATTGCTCTTGGTGGCTTGGCTTAGCAATAACGAGCCAATGGGGTTCATTCTATCCGAGTCGTCGGCGGCTATGTCGAACACTCATCTGCTTCAACCCCAAATTCCACCATCCAGAAGCTTCAGTTTGGCCTCTCGTCAGTAGCCGCGAGCACCTATCGAGCCCCCATCCATGCTTGGACTTGATGTCGTGTAATGAGGCCGACCACTCGATGGCCAACCACACTTCAAGAAATCCATTGTTGGCTGGCTTGCATCGACTCTTACTATGTGTTTGTCAACGATGTGTGGCCGCGGCAAGGTGGTGGTCTTGTCCGGTCATTGTTTTAATGCTGGTCTTCGCCAACGGGCCTTGATTTGATTCACAATGACTTCTTGCTTCTGATTCACCACAGCCGTAACATTGTTCTCGACTTTTCCTTTGTCCGAACAAAGATACGTCTTCTCCTGTCATAGTAGTGCTCTTTCACCTTAGTATCAAATGGATGGCTGTTGTCACTGATCTATTTCACTCACTTGACAACTCTTCTCGATAGTCGTAAAACTGGTACATCTGCTGTTCTTCGAAGGCGATTTTTGTCTTGACCACTTTACACTTCACTTTTCTTACTTTTTGACTAATTTCTATTTTATTTATAAACTGTCTCCTCAATGCTGGTACCTTGAGTTGGACTTCATTTTGCATTTACTACCATTTTTTACGAGCAGTTAGGACGTTCGCCCGAACCCTACCATATCATTCATCATCTACACTATACACCATGAATGCTACGAAGACGAATTCGAGAACTCCTTATCCAAGCCCTCGGAATCCAAACCAAAGGGATGATTGGGAGGACTGGGAGGATTCGGATGAGGAGGTACAGATGGTGATGGATGACAAAGATGGACTTCTCATTGACCTCTCTGGCGAGACAGAACGAAAGTCGTCACGGCCTTTTCCCGCACACACGAATTCGCGCCACACGTTACGGCATTCGGCGCAAAGGCCAGTTCGCGTAAAGTCACGAGCGAGACAACAGGCCCAGAATGCGAAAGCCGGTATCAAGCTAGTGACGGATATGGAGAGGTTCCGCCACCCAGCACAGCAAACGAAATTTGCTGATGCCGTTGCTCTGAAAGCTCTGGAGGGGGATCCTACGTCTGCTTCAATAGGCAGTTTCTCCTGGCTCAAACAAAGACCAGGCGGCCCTGGAGGAAGCAAGAAGTCCATACAAAATCGCTCTTCGGACCTTTCTCCAGTGGCTCGACCGATCGTCATCGGAATATCGTTGCCTTCTGACAATTTATCAGACCACCAAGTTAGCCCCCAAACCGCAGTTCTGGAGACCCCGATAGACTTCTCTAGATACCCCCAGAAGCCGACGGCAACATCGAATAACCCTTCAAACCTTACTCCTCATCAACTGCACTCTGTGTGGTCTCCAGATACGGAAGCAAGCGAATCTCCATATCAAGCTTCTAGAGCCGCTTCGAGTGTTTACTCGCAGCCAAGTATTTATGGTGGCCTAGCGAAAGATACCGATGTACCTCCTGTACCTGCCTTACCGGCAAACCTAAAGCCCGAACAGAATAAAACCTTTTGGGTTGAGGATCTCGAGGACGATGATGATCTCGGGACACCGTGCACTCTTTTCGAGGAAGACGGCAGCCCCACAGCAACCCGCAAGTCAGTTAAGCCTAAGGCTGCACCAGTTGTCAGCCCTGAAAGTGCAAGCAGTCGATCTCACGGATGGTGGGATCACGTAACAACTCCCTTTTTACAACAATCAAACCCTTTTAAGCAGCAACCACAGGAAACGGGCTCCAGTGCTTCCCCGCAACAGTGGAACCCTTTTATGAAACAGCCACAAGAAGCAGGACCCAGCTCTACGCCCGCTGCAGCAGTTCCTCGTGAGTGGTGGAATGGGGCAGATGAAAAGAAAGGCTCACCACAACCGAGTTTACCTACACAGCAGACAAGGGAAATGGCGTCGAATCCATCGCAATCTCCAGCAGCCCCTCGAGAATGGTGGGGTGGGGCCGATGGAAAAGGAAATCAATCGTCAGGTGCGCCGGGATCAAGGAGCGATTCACCAGCAACCGTTCAGCAACAACAGGCAGCACAACCAGATATGGCTTCATCGCGCCCAGCCTCACCAGTCCGGACCGAGACACGCTACGAGAAGGCTAGGGTTCTCCTGGAGGAAAATCGAAGGCCAAGTGAAGAACCCCCTCCATATTCACCTCCTAAACCGACGAGTCAAGTTAAATATGGCGTAATATTGCCGCCGCCTAATATTGTGGTGAACAACCAACGTGTTCCATCTCCCGGCCCAGTGACTCCGAATTTACCGGGGACAATGACTTCGCAAGGAGCTATAAATATGGCAGATATCCCCCTGACACCTCCTGGAAACCGGGCTCCACCGAATGTAGTACTTCCCGATCGGGCGCCTGGTTCCTATATGCCTGGTGATCATTTCTACGAAGTTCACGGACAGGCTAACAGGACTGAGAGGCAGCGACGTCGCCATGAAAAGGAAGAGGTAGTAGCTAGGAAAGCTGGCGGTTTCTGGAGAGGGCGTGGCTGCATGCCAAAGAACGGGTGCTTTGGTCGCACTGGCCGAGAAGGTAGAAAGCGAAGACGCGTCTGGTGTGGTGTTATTTTTGGCTTGTTAGCCGCGATAATTCTTGCCGTTGTGCTAGCTGTTGTGCTCACGCGACGAGGACGGCCTGAGGAAACCCCTCAGTCAATTTGGCTCAACCTAACCGATTTCCCGCCTATGCCGACTGGGGTTCTTACGGTATCCGGACCAGATAACTCGGCAGAGAGAACCGGATGCTTCGTTGGTACAGCAGATACGGCTTGGTCGTGTTCTCTACCCCCGGAGCAGCATGATTCTGTAGCACCCAACGCACCTAATCAACCCGAATTTGTTTTCCAGATCCAATACGATAACAACACCCGGGCTCTTTGGAATGTCACGAACGACAATAAAGAGGCAAACTCTCTATTTGACACCGGATTCAACCCTGATCCGCAACCACCTAGTATCGCGGAAATGCGATTCTTGGGTAACACCACTGATCACGTTGTAGAGGATGACAAGGCCGGAGAACCCACCCCCTTTTTCATCAGCATCCTGACCGACACCAATTCAACTGTCGGCCCTAACATGCTCACCCGTCGACAAGGCGCTAATAACGCCATCGGTTCGGCGGAAGGCGACGGATTTAATCTCTCCGCTATCCTTCCTCCCCCAACCTTGAACGGCGACGGCACCGGAGCTCCGGCTCGGATGTTTCCACATGCCGTTCAGCAACCTATTCGGCTATTCGATCGTGGATTGGACTCTGAGCATTACGGCTTCTACACGTACTTCGATAAGACGATATACATGGTCGACACCGTACACGAGAATGCAGCGGATCAAGACGGCGGTGCTCTTCTCGCTGATGCTAAATCTCTAGTCACATTCGTGCAGACGCGCTTCTTAGTGCGGATCTGGACGCGCATGGGGAATAATACACGGCTTCTCGGCAATGACGGGGCCGCCGTGCCCTGGACGAACGGCACGGCCTCGGCCGACACCCCGGGCACGATGCCCTACCCGGTCACCGTGACAGAGGATATGCATGGCGGGGACAGGGAGAAGAAGATCGACTTTCGATATGGTGTCCTCGATACCCAAGCCATCAACACCACGGATGCGCAGCTCATCGTCACGAACCGAGCTTTCGGGGGTACATTGATCAACGGTATCAATAATAGCCCAGACTTATCTCTTGGTGGTATCGATGGTGGTACCGGTGGGTGCAAGTGCGAGTGGGTTAACTTCAAGGCCCTCAATGGGGCCACGACTTAAATTTTTTTTTATCCACCTACTAGTCTATACGTGCGACGAGACATGATCGCAGATTTCTTTGTATTTCAGGACGGATGGTTTCAGCATCAAGCGCATCATCAAGGCGTTTAGGAGGGTTGCATTGCTAATTTAAGGGAGACAAAAAGTTTAGTCTATTACGGAGTTGGTGGTTCTTTGGTTTTAGGTACCTACCTAATGGAAGAGCTACTTCTATAGGTAGAATACGGATACATATCCTATATCCCATGGTCAGATGAGGAAATCGGCCAACTATCTAATGTTATGTTATGTTACACCTTCACCATTCAGGTATCATAGTTGCAATGAGAATGAAAAGCAAATCAGCTTCAGCCACTCGTGCGTGGTCAATTTGTGATAGGTTAGGTGTATGAATTATCGGGATTTGACGCTCACCACTTAGGCGAGGATAAATACTGACAGCCGACAGGAATATTGGAGAAGGTATCGTGAAGGCTTTCGGAGCCTCAGAAAGAGAATAATGCCTTTTCTTTCTAAGGGAGTAATGGCAAGCTAGTATTACTCTTGGTGGTGCAAGATTTTCAGCTTGATGCCATATCTCAGGCGTGGGGGCACATCAGGCACCAAGGAAAATAGGATGCCGTGATACGTTAGGTATCTATCAAGTTTACTATAGGTCTCGACGATCCTAGCCTTCGCGGCCTCGTGGCACGACGAGTATTAGGTTGCACTGGATGACGGGCTGATCATTGGGATATTGAGCGTAAGACGACATAATGATGATCGGTGTGCTGGACAGCTTCTCCTCAACTCACAGAGCCTCACATCCCCTCCCTACTCATGTCAGTGATATTTATTCAGTGATACTGACGGTGGGGAGGCAATCTGCTTGATGATGATTCTCCAGCATCGCCGATTTTCCACTTCCGCTTCTTTCAAAACACTCAGATTCAACCAACCAGGTAAATATATCGTGCAGCGGACATTTTTACGAGTTAGTTGGGCAATTGAAGCTAATGGAAATCACAGACAACCACTTCGTTTCATATTGACACGATGGCAACGTCCTGCTCAGAGCGACCACTCGACGCGCTGCGTCAGTCCTTTCCAGAGTCTGCCCCGGTGTCTCCCGACAGCGATGGCATTTCTGTGACCTCGCACGAGCGAGGTCTGTATATCGACCAGGAAGACGCGGACAAGAAGAAGCACTTCTTTAACCTCACGGTGAATGTCGCGGGGGGAAGGACCTCCGGAGGAGCTGCCTCGGGCGGGGATGGTACCGGCGGCACGGCGAACGCCAACGGCGGTTTCGATTTCAGGGACACCCGGGATGTTATCTCTGCCTTGACATATCTGCTCACGCATCTGCCGTCGAGGATCGAGCCGTTTATTGCGCCAGCGGCACCGGAACCAGAACCAGCACCAGCGCCGGTAGTCCCTGTAGACCGAGTCGTTATCGACAGTGGGACATGGAACACGGCTGAGATCCGAAGCCATACCGAATCCCGAGAGTCGACCGAAGGTCGCATCAACTTCTCGAAGAAGTTCAAGACACCTCCGAGGGTGATGGTGAGCATGTGCTCTGCAGACGTTGGCAAGTACCACCACTTCCGGGTCAAGGTCTACGCGAACAATATCGACCCCAAAGGGTTTACCGTCCACGCTGACAGCTGGGGGATGACACAGCTGTACTCCTGTGGTGTGTCTTGGATGGCTATGGGAGAGTGAATGTTTTCTTTTTACCTGAGAGAAGGTTACTTGCTGGGCTGTCTTGCATGGAATTGGTTGGATGCAAATATCGTGCCAACTCTCTTAGACCATTAAATGACATGACAAGGTTGGATACTGTCAAAGTATGTTAGCTCTCTCTAGTGAGTATAGGGATACTGAAGGATACTTCTCCACTTAGTTGACCTAAGAATTCTTCTATTTTGACCGAGTTACAGCATCATTCGAGGTTAGAAAGGTAAAAGGGTAGCTGAGAGTTGGCACGTACCAAGTGCGCCAAGTGTCTGGGCGGAAGGATTCTGGTATTGATCAAGACTCGGATTAGGGGTAATTACACTCACATCTTCTCTTTAGGTACCTAACAATAATATTCGTGTGGCCCTTTCGCATTAGGAGGTTATCGTCCGTCCGTAAAAAAATCACGGTAATGCGCCTCGCCGCCTCGGGCATCTCCTCCCTGGGCGTTATTCCCTTCAGCATGACCTCCCCACGCATCACCGCCCCAAGGGTCACTCCCCCATGCATTACCACCTAGAGCATCTCCCCCTCGTGCTTCGTTCACCCAATGACTCTGCCCCCTTACGTTGCCACCTTGGGCTTTCCCTCCTCGAGCCTTAACACCCCTAGCATTTCCACCCGCCGCATTTCCTCCGCGACCAGCGCCACCTTGAAGTCTAGGGGCTTGGTTATTCGAAGTCTCGCTTTCAGGGGCTTTAGAGGTCTGAGGTACTTGAGGTGTCTCAGATTGGGATGTGCGATACTGAAAGAGCTCTATAGGGTTTGGGGCTTTACTCTTCAGCTTGTTACTGATGCTTTCTAGAGCTTCTGCTACTTGTATGTAGCCCGCGTCGGTATCACGAGAATATCGACAGATTGACCTGTGATCAGCACCATCGATTGCCATTGCTGGCTGGTTGTTTAGGCCTGCGGAGTCAAGTGTGACGATCTACCAGAGACAGGGGTTAGAATACCTCTTAGAGAGTAATACCATTGATGAGCTCACCATTTTCCCACGTCCCTTTACAATTGTCTCTCGTGTCTCAGCAAGACATAGATAGGGGGGAGGGGGGCGAATGAGCCCAAATCTTTCTTTAGCCTTTCTTGACCCGTCGTTGAATGAGCCGAGCATCTGAGTAAAGTCCCGTCCTCGGACGCCCACTATATGCTCCGACATTTCGACTAGATAGTCGTTCCAGTCTGCCGCAGTAGCTCCGGAGTGGGGAGTGCTCAGAAATAGGAGACCACATTGATTGATTCCGAGTCCAGAGTATCGATCGGGAAAGTCGTTCAATTGGATCATCGCCTAAGTATTACAATTGTCAGCCAGCCTAAGCGATAAGTCTCTATGTATCAGCGTACCTCACGAGCAACCAACCCTCCAAGGGAATGGCAGATAAAAATAATCGGACGATCACGTTCCTATGTTAATCTGGTCAGTGCTGTACTAAGTTTTCAGAGAAAAAGGCAAAGACACCAATGCATACAGACTGTGACTTACGAACGGATACAACGGCCTGCAGGAGACAATGAGCCCACTCAGTTAAGGTGGCTACATTTCTACCATCTTTCAACAGACAGCTATATCCGAAGGTCATGATACGGGAATTCTGGAAGCGTGTATGGGTAGGGAGAAAGTCTCGAAGCCACATGTGACCATTGTCGGCAGTCCAGGTGTCGAATGCGTTCCCATTAAGTCCATGAACAGCACAAATACTATCGCAAGCTGATTGTTAATAATCTCTTTACCCCCTTTCCTACACACGGTACTGGTACAACATGAAAAGGGGGGCTTAC
The DNA here is from genome assembly GCA_002120315.1 of Hypoxylon sp. CI-4A. Classification (NCBI taxonomy): domain Eukaryota; kingdom Fungi; phylum Ascomycota; class Sordariomycetes; order Xylariales; family Hypoxylaceae; genus Hypoxylon; species Hypoxylon sp. CI-4A. Next base: position 214,824 of record KZ111573.1, read on the forward strand.
TCGAAATCAGGCGCCTCTGCGGAATGCAGGACAGTCACCCAGTTAGGCATATCTTCCAGCGTCCATTTTCCTTGCTTTTTCAAAGCCCTCTTCTTGATGGACTCGGATGGGAATGTTATAGTCCCGGTCTTGTACTGTCCCTGCGGTGCCACGGAGACGGCTCGAGGAGAGACTTCAGGGGTTGGCTTGCGTTTGAAAAACCAAGGACTAGAATCCTCGGAGAGCGATTTCGAATAATTCACTAGGTCCTGGACTTGAGTGTCGAGCGGAATACCGCTGACTCGGACCGTCCTAGACGAATGTGAGAACATTGGAGAGGCTAAGAAAACATTCGTGAGGTGATAAGAGAGATAGCAGGATATAGTAAACAATCAAGTAAATTTATAAAACTCTGGTCCGCCCTTTTCAGAATCGCCCCTAATTTACTACCCAATCTAACAAAGCTGCAGCTGCAGAATATGGTACACTGCCACCTAAGCATACTTGGCAACCGATCATTTTTCAATTAATCTAATAAGTAATAAAAGACCAATAACAATCACGAAATAGAATCATCAGGCGCTTTAACATAGTAAATTTGATTGGCCGTAAAAAACAAACGGTATCTATAAGCCAGAGCCTCCAAAGTGGAGGTTATATCAAACAAGGGGTGTCACGTGCAGTTAAGCCGAACCCATAGGGGTATTCAAACCCAATCCCAGGGTACCCATTCGCTTCATGCTTCTTCGCATTATTTCAAAGTTCATCCTCCCATTCCGCGAATTGATCACTCTCCCATAGCCATCCACAGCACTTTATACGAGTACGATGTCCAGTTCGCCCAGCTATCGACGTGAATGGTAAAACCCCTGGAGCTGATATTCGTCGTACGGACCCGGTGGGCGCTAATGAACTTGCTGAGACCCGTGGGGCGGATGTTGACGGCCACGGTCGGCGGCGACTGGAACGGCTGCGAGAAGCTGATGCACTCTTCCGTCGACTTCATGGGATTGTACCATGGCCGGCTCTCCTCTCTCTTTTCTACCCCTTTGTCGACTACGAGTCCACTCACCGGGGGAGGAGGCGCTATGGGGGTGGAAGCCTGGAAGGGGAACTGGTCTGTCTTCTGCAGCCAAAATGCAAATTGCTTGAGCAGGGCTGGGACGACAACCTCCCCACCGACTCCGTTGCCGTGGCCAAGACTGTTGTTAGCTGTGCCACCCATTCCCTCGCCGCCCTTGGCTTGGGTTTTCCCATCGTCACCTTGTCCACCTGCGCCTGTCCCTCCGCTGACATTGATGATTATTTGATTGGGGGATGTCTCTTTCTTTTGGTTCGGGTCTAGCGGGTTCGCGGTCACACCTTGACCGTCCGTACGTATATCGAATGACATATCCGGGACCGTCGCCATTGTGTGAGAAGAATAATGCTTAAGCCGAGAGCTTGTCTATCGTGGTTCATGTCTTCCATTAGTTTTGCTGCTTTGAGAGTTGTCTGAAATGCACAGTGTATTCTTACATACCGTGTTTGATTAACTAATCAGTAACAGGTGCCCGAAATGAGGCTACAAGATGTTGTTGCTTTCGAGGGTTGGCGGTTTCGGAGTAGAAGTGGGCGCAGTACAAATGGAAACAATACTGCTTAAATAATGGCAGAGGCGCGTCAAGCGACGGTGTGATCTTCGGCGCGGTGATCACGACTTTCCTATGGGTGTGTTCTGATAAGAACAACCGAGACACGGCGTGCCACAAAGCTTTAGGAACTGAGATCTTCAACACCCCTAGGATATATTGACGCCGGGATGCCCAACGTCATACAGCATTAGGCGTGTTGTATTGCAAGGGGACCAATACGCCGTGACTGGGAAGATACGTGTGTCGCGCTATACATTCCAGACCAGTCAAATAGGGGTATAGCCTACCTTAAACCAGTGACTATAGGTCGCTGCTGTGACTACTGCCGATCTACACCTCTCCATTAGGTAGACGGGCTATAGCTTTCTAAAGGGGGGAATATACCCCGCGTACGACGCTATGAGCACATAGTTGCGGCTCTGGGAGCCTTGTGAAGCAACACAGCAGGCCCAGTACCGTCATACCATGTAGATAGATAAGACTTTGATGTAGTGATGTAGAAGTCATCTGCCGACGCTTCCCCTTCGGGTTTCCTTTAGGGTGTTGCGTACCCCTGAAACCCCTATACTAGTCCCACTTATACACTGACACTTGTATATGTTAAGCTCACTGTTCGTATACTAGACATCTTAGAAGCAAACCGTTAGTTTCATAGCTTGTAAATAGTTGATTGTACAGCTCTAACGACCCTATATGGTTTGATTTGCTTAAATATCTCTGTAACTACCTCCTAGGTACCTAGGGCTATACAGTAACGACAGTATGTCTCATTGAGAAAACTTGCAGCTTTCAATTCCGCCAACCCTGATCCACCGTAATGCTGATCCTATCCTATCGTCCCTAGTATGGAGACTATAGATGTGAGTCCGAGGCCACGGAATGCCGAGATCTCCAAGGTTATTAGTACCTGGGCACTGCTAGAAGAGTAGCAGACAGAAGAACTTACGGTGGCATTAGTGGTAGGATAGTTAGGAGTGCTACCTAGCTTAACTTAGGTTGAAGTCGCCGCCCTTGCCATTGCCGCCTTGGACAGTGCCGCTGCCGCTCGAAGTAGCGGCGCCTCCCTTGCCGGACATTCGGAAGATGGCATTGGGGACCTCTCTGTTGTTGCTGATATTGGCATTACCACCGGTACCATGACCGGCAGTGACGTTCCCGCCGGAATTCCAGAATCGGTACCAGGAAGGGCTGTGGGTGGCATTACCACCCTGGCCTTCCATCTCGACCTCGCGTCTGTTGGGCTCGCTGGAACTCATGATGGCTGATAGTGATTGATGAAAATTGTGAGAGAAGAAGTAGATTGATTGTGTGAGATGCTCGGCTATATCGAATCGGAATTTCTGACTTGGATGGCTTGCTTTTGTCAGACTCGAAAAGGGGAAAATGTTGCCCTTATTTATATTAACGTAGCTCTATTCGCTCCGCTCGTCGTTGCCTGATCCGGTTCAGAAAGGCGTGCTGCGTCGAGGACCTGACACTTTCGAAGCCTCCTCATGATCAACACCGTTCTGCTCGGCTCCAGGAAGTACTGTAAGTTCTAGTCACTGTGATTGTGATCATTTTGGAACTCGCTATGGTGTGCTTGGTGATGTCTGCCCAATGCGGCTGAACGTTAGGTAGAAACCTAATCAACCCACGATGCCACCCTCCTTTGCACCCCTATGTGAATGATGATTTGCAAATGTGTATAGCGGTGTAAAATACATCCACCAGCGTACCACGAAGTATGGGAGACAATCTAACCGAGCTGAAAATATTGACTTTAGATGTAGCGATCTTGTCTACATATTGCTGTCGTGCAGCGTATGTAAAGCAAGATCGACCACCACCTTAGAAGGCATATGACCTTTTAGGTAGAAGTGAAGCCCAACCCTGAATCTCGGGTTAACGGCAGCGATGCGAGCCAATCCATCGACTACCTAAGTAGTATTGTTTCAACTAAGTCCATCTGGTTATGAGACGGGCTACTCAGGCTTGCTAGCTACTCAATTGTTGTGAGGCATCGCAAAATGAGGCTCAAGAGAATCTAGAGACGATGAGGAGAAGCGTATTCTGTCTCCCGGCGGATGGACGATGTTGGGTATAGTTTCTCCGAAGGCTCCCTATAAACGCCGAAGAAGTTGAAGTACAGTCCCTCCGCATCTATAAAGAAGCTTCTATACCCCTCATCTCGAAAGCCAATAGGATGGCCTAGAATATCTATACGTAGTACATGTACTCCCGCCCTGCTGTACCACCTGAGATATCAGGTACCGTAGCGGGAAAACCCCATTTTGACAAATCGTTTGTAATTTACAAACCATTTGTAAAAAATAAATCATTTAGTTGCGCGCAAACGTTTTCTCATTTACAAACGTTTTCTTATTTACAAATAGGATTTTAAAAGAGAGGTATGCAGGTAGGTATTCAGGAATCAAATGACCAAAGGTCATTCTTTAGCCACTTAATTCCTAAATACCTACCTGCATACCTCTATAAACTACAAACTACGCGCTACTAAATTACAAAGCTACAGGTCTACAAGTCTACTAGATACTACTGATCTACTTTACTAACTTACTAGCGATAATATATATTAAAGATGTAGTGTTAAAGATATGGTGTTGAAGGTGTGGTGTATGTTAAAAAGTTGAAAAATTTCAAAGACTCGAGAGAGGGGAAAGGACCTGTTTATATAAACCTGGTGGCTTGGTGGTTACACAGCTGGCAACGCGTACGCGTATGGAATCAATAATAATAATAATAAACAAGTCAAATTGAGGTTGAATTTGCGTTAAATTTGAACAAATCGTTTATTATTTACAAATGATTTATTTTTTACAAATGGTTTCTTCAAATGAGGTATCTTTTCATACAAATTAGGTGGGCTAGTACATAATTGGAGAAAGCGTTTGTAAAAAATAAATCATTTGTAAAAAATAAATCGTTTTCTGAAAAAGGATTTTCCCGCTATGGTACGGAATAAGCTAAGAATGACCCTTGTAAAAAGACCCTTTGCGCATCTCGGCATACGGTAGGATAAACTCGCTAATAGAACAACCCCAGTAGTATGATATCAAAACGTCTTTTCCGTAGAAACACTTCGAAGGTTAGAATATTACTGAACATGCAGCATGAAGGACCTGTTTAGGTTTAACCACCTTCGCACTGTAAAAGAGTGGCATAACGCTGATGGCATTCCCTAGGGCCCCTCTTCTTAAACCGTTCTAGAGACAGTTGTTTCGGTACGTTGCGATTAAAAACAAGCGTCGACTACATGTTCTTGTCATTAGACCCATATGCTACACTGTATACAATCTGATGCATTTTAAAAATTGTCGGGTTGGTCGGTTTATACCTTCTCGTCCGCCGACGGGACGGACGGGGACGGGAAATGCGGCATTCATTCACACAGAGAACGAAACCTATTACACGCAAACTCAACCCCTCTTCTTCCCATCGTACGATGCTGCTACTACGAGAATACTATACCGTCGATTGCATGAATCAGCTTGCCAAGGGCAGTCTCACGGGTGGTCGTCTCGATCTAGATTGAGAGATGTAAGAATAGCCTCCTCAGCTATCAATCATTCAAGGACTAGATAGGTATGCAATCACTATTCTGAGCTCGGCACTGGCGCTTTCCTCGGTACCTAGTCAAGGGGGGCTGTTCCATGCCGATCTGATTCGCAACCCAATCACCAGGTTCTGTCCTCGCATGCCTGGTTGCCGGTTTACGCGCTTGCTCCTAGAACTGTATGCGATATAGTGAGGCCTACCTAGGATGAATATTGGTAACAGTCACTCCTGCTAGCTACCTAGGTATCTGCTGCTCCTGTAGGTGCAATAGTAATTCCCTGTATTCGGGGGTTAAACGGCGTTAAAGACTGCACGCAAGTAACGAAGAACCGGGTATATGGGTATAATCGGTGACTGAGCGTGACCCAAGGTGAGGCAGAGCCCTATTTAATGTACGAAAAATTGTACATATTATTATGCTGATGTTCCAGGGACCGACGTTTTGAGCCTGCGGTTGGCACGAAAAGCCCCTATCTGAAAAACCTCACTCTCCGTTTCTCAATTAAACACTACGCCTACACCAATAATCTACAGAGCCTTGACGATACTCCTCTCGTCGAATAAATCCCTCAATAAACTCTGCACGCAAACTTCCACATCCAGCGCGCCCATGGCGTACGTAGACTCGAAAGCGTAGATACTTAGCTGCCCGAAGAACGGCCTCAGGATCTTCGCCACCAGCTCGTCCTTGCGATCCACGGCCAACTCGTCGTTGATAGCGCCGGGATGCTGGCCTAGCAAGGGTCTGCGCTGGGGCAGCACGCCTCCGCTTCCGTCGCTTACGGTGGCTGCGATCGCGGCCGCGGATTCCGTCTGTATGGCCGACGTGGAAGTTCCCGTGTTGCCAAGCTCCTCGGAGAGCTCGTCGACGAGCGCCACGGGCTGGAAGGTGGCCGAGCGGTATATGGCGTCGATGGTGTCGGTGACGAAGAGCCATTCATGCAATTGGAAGTCGTCAGGCGCCGCGGCGATAAGTAGATCCAGCAGCTTGCAGGCTTGCAGCACCGACACGTTGCTGAAGGTATCCGACGATGAGCTGTTATCGGGTGCGGCGACAGAGGATATGGCCGCGTGCAGCTCCGCGTTGACCGTGGGCCAGAGCGCTGCGAGGTGGATGGCCGACGTCCGAAGGACGAGCGCGCGGACTACCATGTAGATATCTGCACGTGTGGTTGAGGATGGCGAGGAGGTGGACGTGGCTGCTAGGAGCTCTATGATACGCTCAAGAATATTCGGCAGCTCTGTGACGAAGGTATCCATGCCGCAGGCAAGAATTAGAGCTGCTACGCGGCGAAGGTTGAGCTGCGTTCTGCGATCTGCCTCTAGTCTTGCTGAAGTAGCACCCACTCCGAAGACTATACCGGCAGTCGTAGGCGGTGTGATTCGGCCCAGTATTTCAGACATTCGGTCTTTGTCTGTTATTGTCCAGAGTTTCAAAAGGGGTAACCAAGCGCTCCGTACCAAATGCACAGGCGTGTTGAAGAACCTTGAGTCGTTAAATGCATCTCCGATATCCTTCTTCCAAGTCTTTTGATTGCCGGGAAGCCTGGTGAGTTCTTGTAGGAGAGATAATGTACTCTTGGAAATAGTTTCTGGGAATGCCTTCGAGCGGATAGAGGGCCCAATCACGTTCGTCGAGATGGCACTTGCCGCCGTCAAGACGCGATCCGATTCTACAAGGATCTTGGGTAAATTGGGGACGATATTTGATAAAATTCCGACCACATCGTCTGCCCTTTCCGCTGGCGATATGAAACGGGCTTCACCAGCTTTGGATTTATCTGGTTGGGAAGTAGAGAGACCATCAGAAAAGGAAGATGGCCTTGTAGTAAAGATGGCTGTCAGCAATCGTAGGAAGAGGTCCTGGTTATAAAATTAGCAATAGTGTCATAATTCGGGAAGGTCATCGAATACACACCCCAAGTTCCCTTCGCATCTTTCTCTGCTCTCCAAAGTTGGTGTTGTCCACCTTCTCACCTAGTATCGCTGCGAATTCCAATAGGCTCGGAAGTGTTTGCCTATGTGGGAAGGGATTGCCCAGTAGGTCTTTTAGGAAGATCATACAATCCTGCCATATTTCATCCATTGTGTCATCTTCAAGGGACCTAGTATAGTCAACTAAGAATATGACTAGGTCTGTGTCTTGCAGTTCGATGGTTAAAGTCGATTTCCTAGACATCTCCAACGCACCGGGATTTGACCGACTATAGATGGCATTGAATATGGCAGGAATTGTATGCCTTGGTCGAGATCCATCTAGGGCAGGCAGTAAGTTGAACACCTCCGAGTGTTTAGTGGGGTCGGGATTATTCAGCGAAGCTCGCCATATATCAACCACCGTCTCCAAGCACTCGAGCGCTTCTGCTGCGAAAACGTGTTCCAGGAGGCGTCTAGCCCGATTTCGCATTCGCAATGATGTGTATTTAAAAGAAGAAGCTGAGTTGGCATCCAGACTACCGGCTTCGCTTCCTTGTCCCCAAGACCAGATCTTAAAGCACATCCGGACGGCATCTTGGAAGGCAAGCAATACAGTCAATCTGTCATTCGCGGTGGCGCTTCGGGATTGTGGGGCGTCTGAGTTAAATACTCCGGAAACCATGTTACCAAAAAAGCCTTGGGGTTGATCAGGACTTTTGGCAACTTGGGCTCTAGCCTCTGCAGCTATTAGCTGATCATGTGCCTTGGCAAGTACTTGCTCAAGCGCATTGAGCAATGATATTAGGGTTGTCTCCGGGGCGCTTATTGTCTCGGATGGTTTCCCGTTCTCACTGAACGTTGTGCGCAGGTTGTTAAATGTGCTAGAGACCTGGCTGCATAGTGTTTCTACTAAGGGTATAAGAACTTGGAAGATAGAGTCGGAATAGAATGGTAGGCATTCGCTAAGGAAGCCGACCCAGCTGTCCAACACAGACCTACTGCTGAACGAACTGAGGCCAGCCTGAATGCATTTAAGCAGCGTTGCAGGTGGTGGGGTGGCTTCAGGTATATGCTCGAGGGAGGTGGCGGACAACCGCATGCTGCCAGACGGGTAGTTCAGAGCTCGCTTCTCTCCGACTGGCGATGATGGTAGCTCGGCCGGGGAGGCATCTCGAAGTCTAAGCGATGCAAAAACCACATCGAGTAGGAGTACTTGAATATATGGATCGGGTGCGTTAAGGGATTGGGCGAGCCGATCAATTAAGGTGTCTTCCAGTTTCAAGTTTGCCAGTGCTTCGGCGTATGGGTTGAGTAGTATTTGATGAAGGAAAGTTAGAGCATAGCGGTGTAGCTGTGCCGCCCGAAGCTGCAGTCTGGTATCTTGAGGGAATTGATTCCCAGCAATGCATCGCATGCATACACGGAGGAAGAATTCTTGAAGGGAAACACTGTTCTCGGTGCCGGCTATATGTAATTAGCGGATATGTATAAAACCCCATGAGAGCTGGACTCACTTATATCTATTAGGCTTTGGGTAGGTTCTTCAATTACCCTTGTTGCGAGAACTCCCCAAAACGCATCGGGGGCCCATCGGAATATGTTTGATAATGTGCGGAGATAATAAAGTGCAAGGTCAAGATCATCTTCTGCTGAGAACTCAACAGATTGACTTGATGTAACGGGGTTGATAGATTGGGGGAAATTTCGTAGGAATCGAAGTTGTGATATCTTCGTCACGAAGATCAAGAAGAGCCTGAGAACACGTCTTAGCAAACCACAACGCATTAGTCGTTCCACAAAGATCCAACCTACTTGTCAATACCAACCATGGTATTCAACCAATTCTTCACCATCATAAACAATTGAGTCCGGTCATCTAGCAGAGAATCAAGCATCAAGAAAAGTGGTCTAGTAAGCATGACATCGTAATGGTCCATTCCGGAAAGTCGATACGTAGGTCGAGACTCAACCAATGGAGTTTTGGGAGCTCTTCTGTCAGAATGTGCGGCATTATCCTGTAATGTATGAGACCAGAGAATGGTAAAACTTCGACCTGGATCGGCTGGTCGTATTGAAAAAGTGCCTGTTGTGCCGTCTTTTAACATTAGATCAGCGATGACTGACTCGATATCGCGATTTGAAGTTGTCAAGGCTGTCTGCAACTGCCAAAGGCACCTCACTGCCTCAACATGATACTTCGGTTCTGATAAAGACAAGAAACCCCATGCGTGGCGGACCAGTGGTTCAATTAGGCTGGAAAGGTAAGCGACTGGTACCCTTTCATTGGTGTAGAGTTGTGTAGAGAGGGAGAGGATTGATTTGAATGAGACGAATGTTAGATTAGGGGTTGATAATCGTGCTTGCATGGCTGAAAGTAGCTTTTCGGTGTCTATAGTATACTCCCGGGGGATCTTATTCAGAAGAAGCCCCATGACTCGGCTGCGGCTAGACAAGGACATGTCTTGGTTAGCAGCCGCGAGACTATCGCATGTCAAACTAGATGCCTTTTGAGCTAAGAGGGCTCCCACGGTTCGCGAAGCAAAAGGCATTGGCGTAGCTTCGAGATTCCCTTGATCGGTGACATAGAAATGCTTGATCTTCTTCAGGATCTCGCTGTTTGACATGGATGCGACTACAGGGCGCTCAATGGAACCAACCGAGTCTCGCTCACCTGATCTGGTCGGGAAAGCCCCCTGTGGAATGAGCTCAACCAGATCTCGAGCAACATCAAGTGCTCTAGATAAAAGAGCCGTGTTGTCGCCATTGGTGATTTTCGAGTTTTTGTGCTCGTTCACATCCTCGAGCATTGCTAAAATAGATAGAGCGGCCAGAGGAGCGTGGATGTTTATCATCTCCTCTTCCCGAATGTTGAAATGCGTCATAATGAATTGGACCAATTCTAGTTTCTCGCTGCGCTCTCCAATTGTCGCATTTCCTGGGCTAACCGCCTGAGCCATGAGTCCTATTATCTCGCCATATATAAGCCCACTCTCAACACCATCAAAGAACACGCCCGCACTGCGGAGTACTTCATTAAATTCGGCTTTGCTTGAAGCACGAGCTTTGAAATCCTTGACGCTGACTATGACTGGAAGGAATATCTCGGGTACTACTAGACCACCTATTTCCCACCTATCCATGAGGGATAGACATATTCGGTATGGTCTAGCTCTTTCCGTAGGATTGCTATTAGATGAAGATGTGATCATTGATAGTAAGGCTTGAGTAAGGGGCTGTAAGCCGTACTCCTCAAAGTAACTCGTTTTGGAGGCATAGAATCCGTGGTGCTCGGATGGTGAAGTAGGCGATTCTAAGCCACTTTCGTTTTCTTGGTTGGGGGGCTCGGGACCGAGAAACCAAGCCCAGAGCCGCCGATTGAGACTCATGTCTCTTCGAGTGACGACACCTGCCGCAGCCCGAAGTAGCAACTCCAGATCATTGCTTTTAACCTTTTTTTGGAGTACCTTCGAATGCAAAGGGAGATGTGTGACCAGAAGATCTAGAAAGCCTCGTTGTATCAGAAGCTGCTCATCTCCTAATCCTGAAGCAAAACATCTAAGGAGTAAACCCGGTTCGGGGGAAGTCACCAGATTCGATAGCTCGGATGAGAGAGCGTCAGCTTCGACCTCTTGAGATTTATTTGAATTCGCCTCCTGGGTGAGAGAATGTCCTAGTTTTGGTAGTCTGCGAACAAGATAGGTAAGTGCACCAGGTCGTCTACTTTGGCTTGTGATGGTAGCCAGGAAAAAGCACTGCCAGAAGAAGTCATCCCCGCTATAATCCGTTGCTGTGAGGTCTCTGCCATTCGATGGTCGTATAGCAGCCTTGAATTTCTCCACGATCTTCAATGTTCGGTCGAAGTCTTCACTTGTTTCATCTTCCAGTCCGGGTAGTAACGCCAAGATGATGCTTTTCATTGCCGGTCGCAATGATCTCGGGTCTGTATGGAGAACATGGTTCTCAAGAAGATCGAGGAACGGGGCCCGTACGGTTAAGGAGGCAAAGGACAAAGTCGGTGCTAAGCCAGGCAAGTATAGAGGAAGATCTCTGGATAATCCGTCTTTTCCTATTATCGAGAATACGAAATTGTAAACCTCCAATGCCTTCTGGTGTACACCGGATGGGAGCGACGGGTTCAAACATTGCGAGAGGCGCTTTGCGACTAGGGTTTTGGAGGGAATGGTCGTCGTGTTGGCTTGTCGAGCCTGTAACGCCTACACACAAATCATACTCAGTATATAGTACCTCGGGAGAGCAGCAGATAAATGGAGTAATCCTCTTACTTTAAGTAATCTACTTAAAAACGAAATGTAGTCGGCCCATTCTTCCAAAGCTGTATCGAACAGCGACAGGGCTCGCTCCACGCCTGAGGCATACTTTCGGTAGTGCTTGTCTTTTACTGGAGTGTCTTCTACAAATCAACTACGTCAGCACGATGTGTAAATTCTAGAACATGGATGGTATCAGCCATGGTGTATGAGTACCTGCGCCTAACTGATTCCTCCATTGCCTAGTTGTAGGAGTATTTGGAATAGAGCTTTCTGGAGAGATGGGACGACTTGGACCGGGTTCGAGAGCCATAGTTGGTATTCTTTTTCACTAAGGAGGTGGCGGCTGTAGGACCATGAGGTCGCATTCAGGACTGGAGAAGTCGATGCGCATGTCTCTGCCACGGCGCATTTGTTTGTAAAAGTTCTTAATTGTTGTAAAAGACGTAAAGTAAAAGACCACGATCACAGCCAAATAATTGAAGCGCATTGAACCTTGCGAATTACGTTGCAGGTACCCGCTAAATTGGACCTGGTCGCGTATAGCACAGCGGAGGTGGTACCTTAAAGTGGGCAGGCTATCCCCTGTTAGTTTCAAGGTGTTACTTGCCGGACTGGCTGCTTATGTGTCATGTGACATTAGCTTATGTCTCGCATATATTATGTATCTTAGATTTTTAGATTAATGAATTTTATATAATCTATTAATTAATTAATTACTTTTATTATTTAAATATAATACATTAATATTAATATTAATTTTTTTATTTTTTTAATTAAATATTTAAATATTTATTTTTATTTTATTTATTTTTTATTTAATAATTATTTTTATTATATAAATTATTTAAAATAAAAAATTATTTATATTTTATTTTTTATTTTTTATTTTTTATAAAAAAATATTATAATAATTATAAAAACGATTATTTTTAATATTTAATTTATTAATTTTTATTATAAAAATAACTTTTAAAATTAATATTATATAAACGATATTATTTATAAATAAAAATCGTTAATTTACGAAATAATTATTATAATTTAATATTATAAAATATTTAAATATTATAATATTAAAGTTTTATAATTTTAATTATATTTATTAAATTATTATTATTTTTTTA